>JAJOOO010022971.1:0-17350 GCA_029582685.1 Solanum piurae | reverse complement strand
AGAAAAGAATTATCAACATAGATTTAGTGTGATACTATCTAATAGGCTAGTGTCGATTGGTGCGAAGTAATAACTAAGCCAAACATTGATTATGATGTCTAATATGAGGTAAAGGTAAGGATTAGTAAATTATACACACGTAGCCGAACCAAGGTGCGGGATGAAATTCTCTAGATGTCGGACCAAGGATTTAGAGATACATAACTTATCACTTTGCATGTAATACACTAGAAAATTATTAGTATTATTAGGATTACTGCATTATGAGCTTATGGGAAACACATTCCTAGTTACTTTTAATAATCTGAATATAAATAAATACTTAGTTCAAAGCTATCTTTTTATTGTTTTTATTTTATTTCAATTTAAATCCCCCAGTTTTATATAACGACTATCGAGTTAAATATTTGCTATTGATAATATTCTTCCAGATTCTCTGTGGGATCGACCAGGACTCATAGTTGGGTAAATATATTGCATACAACCGTTTATATTTCTTTTCAAGAAGTATTTGAACGTTATTAGACATTCCCGCTAATACAATAGGCCGGGTTTTCTACATATGTTCTCATGAGATGGAAACTCTCCCGCTAATACAATAGACTGGGTTTCTAGAAGCAATCTCCCTATCCCATAACTATTTGCCCGCATAGGTTTTAGCTAGTGGATCCACATTATAGCTATATATGTTTAGTTCTACCTTAGGCAAGTAGGACGCCTTCTTTCGGTGTGGGGTTATATGACACCGGATTCCATGTAGCTCACATGGTCTATGTCGGTTATTGCTATTCTCCATATGTAATAAGATAATGAATATGGTTTGAACTATACTTGTGATTTCTTGATAAGTTTAGTTAATAGGAGTGGGGATATGGGACTTCACTTTTATATTGCACAACTAAGCTTTGAAAGGGATTGTGGGTTGGTTCATTATGCTATGGTAAGACATGAAGGTATGATATATGTTGATTGGATTGTTGTTATGGTATGACTCTCCTTATGTATATGTAATGAGTATGATTATTCCTTATGTATGATTATGGATTATGATGAGGTCTAAAGTTGATATGTGTCACCAAGGTGATTCTTAATGGATACTTAGTATAGTTGGTATTATGGGATGCCAACTATACATTGCACAAGTATGCTTTTAGGGTTGCTAAGGTGATGTTTCAATTATGTTATGAAGTTTTATGTGAATGGGATATTGGATTTGTGTTTTACATTGTAAATACATGTTAGTTACCATACATTGCGCATGTGTGTTTTAGAGGTCGCTTACATGATGATTACTTCATGATGTGATGGTCTTTGTATTTAACCGGGTATTCTTGTATAATTGGAGGCTATGTATTGTGAAGATTGGGATGTGTATTATATTGATATTGGAGACTATGCTTGCTGTTATAATGATATCTCTCAGTTTATAATGAAATGTATGTGAGTTTCCTTATTGGTTGCATTCTCTAACTATTTCAAAGATGATATTCAAAAATGGCATAAAACATGAGTTCAGATGAAATGTCCCTTTTCATGCATGTTTTAATGGTTTTATTCATAGCTACCATATTTGTACATTTTTGTGCTAACCCATATTTCTATGTTTTCTACAAATGTAGGGGATGGTTCATGAAGATGGGATCTATTGGTTCAAGCTTGGGAATAACTGATCCCCCAAGCTAGTTGATGAGTCCTCAAGTTCGGGGATAAACATCTTACTTAGTAGTTGCCTTAGTAGTTTCTTTATAGTTCATTTTAGAACTATGTAAGGGTTGTATCCCTATATGTCTAAGTATTCTATTGTATTAGATGGCCAATGAGACAATGTTTAGACTTTTTTTGACTTTATAGAAATGACTTCAATTGTTGAAGAAAAAGTTTTAATTTTTTGCTTTTATTCTATGACATATGCAATGATGTATGCGAAGGGCTTGTATGAGACCCCTTCGGGGTCAAGTACGCCATGTCACGTCGAGGGGATAGTCTCGGGTTGTGACACAAAGTGGCTTGGTAAGGAGCCTTGTAATTTGGATAATTTGGTGGTGGAGCTTGGTAGTTTGGTCGGATGGGGTAAGGACTTTGTGGAGCTAAAGGGTAGGTTTTGGATGGTAAAGGCTTTTGAACATTTAGGCCGGCATGCCTCTTTGATTTTTGGCTCGATTCAAATGAGATAGAGTTAACATATCCCCTCTTCCTCCTCAATGGTCCCGAGGATTCATCTTGGGGAGTCATTCAAATGATTTTTTCGGTCTTGAGACCGTCATCAATAGATTCACCAATTTTGATTGTCTCACTGAACTTTTCTCCTAAAATGAGCAACATCCTATTGTAGTACTCTGGCTCTTGAATGTGCACGAAGACCTCAATAATTTCTTTCTCGGTCATGGGAGGCCTAACCCTTGCAACCTCTCTTCTCCAACGGTAGGCATACTCTCGATAGCTTTCAGTAGAATTCTGTTTGATTCTCTCCAAAGAGTATCGATCAGGAATGAATTCTACATTGTAACCAAACCTTTCAATGAAGTCTTTAGCCAAAGCATTCCAACTTGGCCACTGCTTGATTTCTTTAGAAATAAACCATTCCAATGCTTCTCCTTTTAGACTTCGACTAAAGAGTCGCATCAACAAAGCCTCATCTTTCCCAACTCCAATGAGTTGATCATAATAACCTCTCAAATGAGACAATAGATTCTCAACTCCACTAAATGTATCAAACTTTGGTACTTTAAAACCTTTTGGAAGCTCCAAATGTGGATGACGACAAAAATCTTCATAATTCAATCCCACAATGTATGGGGTGTACTGAATGTCCTTCATTGCTTTCATAACATCCTCTCTGATGCTTTGCTCAACCTTTCCACTTATGACCTTCCACTTCTTCTCTTTTTTCTCATAATGATCGGGTTCAAAATGTGTGGTAAAGGAAGGGTACAATTCAGGGGATATTGGAAGATGAAATGCATTTTTTAGAGGTATGAGTTGAGTGATAGGTGGGTCTTGAGAAATTTGGGTAGGAATTTGATGACTAGGAGGAAAATTCTGGAGATTCTTGGTATTTGAATTTTGAGGAGTAGGTAACTTTTGGTGTGAGGAGCTAGCATGATATGGGTTAGGGGTGGTTAAGTCAATAATGAGAGGCTTTGGATCCAAAGTAGGAAAATGGAGTGGAGGTCTTTCGTTGTTTGGAGTAGGAATGTTGGTAATGATAGCCATATTTGTCAAATCTCGAGTCTTATTCATTTCAGCCCTCATTTCAGCAATCTGTTGGAACAATTGTGCAATCAACTTGTTCTGTTCAGCAATGATAGATTCATTCACAGTAATTTCGGTCAAATCAGTGTTCTCAGCATTTTCAACCACTTTTTCTTTGCCTTTTGCCAAATATTGGTCGAAGAAGGAATCTTTGGGGTGTTTGGACCTTGTGAAGTACGGATGTTCAGCCATTTTTCTCAACACAGATCAGTTTTGAGTACCTAACAAAGAAAAACAACTCAAAGGCAAATGTGTTAGTCTGTGTCGATGATAATTAATACAAAATATCACACACATTACTGTAAACACATAAGAGTTGCTTCATTTGAAGATGAACTAGCCCACATATATAGAGAAATGACTAAATAGACGGGAATTTGTCTATTTGATTTTGAGCTTAATGAATCAGAAATGTTGACTTGAGTTGAGACAAAGTCGATTGTATCTTTCATTGTTGTACTTCTGATTTTCAGTCTATATGAAACTCTAATGTCTTTGCTAGAGTTGGAAAAGATAAAATTTCTCAAAAATGGGGACCGAGCCTTGAAAGGTTGCCTACGTATCTCACGATAGAGAATTCAGGTCCTACGTAGTTCGACTAACTTGAATTTCTTTCAATTTGACACAATGAATCTTTTTTCTGATAGGAGAGAGTGAAATTTGAAAAATGAAGTTCGTATTTTATTAAGAAACTAAAGACTCGAAGAGTAATTGGACGTTCTTTTAATAATGACTTGATATTTGTGATTATGGGATTCTAGAAAATTGTCAAAAAAGAGTAGGCTAGAACATCTTCAAATAAAGCAACATATGAAAAAGCAGTTATAACACAAAAACAGTTATTGCGCGTGCTAAACAAGTATGTGACCCTTTTATGCTACGGGTAGACCTAACGATTTGAAGAATGTATAACGACATTTGAAACGTTCCATTGCCCCAAAACCCAAATTTATACAAGTTTTACGAATAAACTGAATGGGAATACACAATAGGAGAAATGGGATACAAAAATATTTAGTCTCGCGCAAGGGTACAATCCTAAATAATGCTTCCATGAAAAGATCTTCGTTATTGAACTTCTTGTCGTCGTTGGATGCCAATCGCTCTTGAATGGACTAGTAGCTTGTAAAACTAATTGTTCAACTAGAATAAGCTATAATCTACTCGTTACCCCAAGGGACAATGGTTTTTCAAAAACATATACATCCTTCAAATTAAAACACGTAAGTATGATTGTCTTTTTTATTGACCAATGAGCCAAATAGACACAATGTGGACTTCTAATGGGCCCAACACGCATTGGGTGTTGGGTCAACTTAGTTCAAAATGAGCTAAAATTGGAATTTGATTTCTCTCTATGCTAGTTGACTAAGGGTGACTTTTGAAAGACCGGGAACCCAAGTAGACAACTTAGGCTGGAACTCACGACAACCATTGGGCGCATGACGTACCATTAAATTGCTGATCCTTCTGAAAAAGGGTCGAGTATAAAAAGTCCAGTTGCGATTATACAGAAACCGTCCTTAATATACGATACATAAAATAAGAAAATGCCATGAATACAATGACAATTATAGCAATTTAAACACATTAAGCAATTCAGCAATTAATAACAATTAGTTAAATAATCAAATCTTATAGTTAGAACTTAATTAAGTTTCCAGTGGAGTCGTCATTTTTGTTTTACTCGAAAAAATAAAATAAAAATGACTTGTTTCAAAAAATCGACTAAACTTATAGTTTGAAAAGAAAATGATTTTCCAAAAGAGATAGAGTTGTCACTTAATATTTTAGTAAAAATCAAGAAAACGTAAGATTTTCAAAAGATCTAAACAAATAAAATCAATTGAAATAAAAAGGGTTCGAGTTCAATGTACATTCCGAGAAGGTGTTAGGCGCTCGAAATGTCCGCTAACTTGCGGTTGACCGGCGATTTGACTAAAATGACTTTTCAACTTAACTTTTAAAATCTTCACTAAGTTTAGAGAGAAAAACAATTTTAAATTATTACTTTTAAGGGAAAGATGGCATAATTCTTATTAAGACAAAATAAGTTATATGTAACTGAATAAATATGTAAATTAGTAAATAATAGATACTTCAAAAATAAGAAAGGCTATTTTGGGATACTTAATTAAATTCAACCATAAAAATACAAGATTAGTTAATCAACAACGAATAAATAAGAGCGAAGGGAGGAGAATATTGAACTTGGGCCTTTGGCCCAAATTCCAAATCCTGATAACCTGTCCTAAACTAAATTCATGGGTTTCAACCCACATTTTTAAATCTAATTGGGTCTGCTGGAATCAAAACAACCAAGTAGAATTGGGTTGTGGCCCAATTTTGTGCCAAAGCAAGTTGTGTATACATAGGTGTATACTGATATATACGGGCTGTATATTGAATATATACATCCTTCTTTTGAGCTTCTACGACCTGTATTTTCGTTTCCAGTGTTGTACATTCGCTTCCCTTTCCTCCACACCAATCTAATTTGATAAAATCAACTCGAGAGGATACACAATTAGGCCTCCGTGGCCCATTTGAAATGCAAGGGATGGGCTATGGAGCAGTCCAATGGACTCTATTAAATTATTCATGTAGCAAACAAAGGAGAAAAAATAATTAATAAATAACTTAAGAGAGATTGAATTGAGCATATTTATCGATTATCTTAAACAATGAAAAATCTGAGCATCAAAATCAACTCACTGCCAAGAATTGAAAAAAGAAAAAAGAAATAAATAAATAAATTGCGTCATAACCATGTATCTAAAGATAAGCAACTACACGAATCATAGAATCAAATTAGGCCATATCTATTGACATCAAGAGATCACTTTATGCGGGACCTTAAAATGCAAGTAAAAGACAACTATATTTAAATAAACCAACAATGAATTAAAAAAAAAAGTGACTTTCAATGTTGCAACTTAAGAGTAAAGTTAAAAAGAATACAATTTCTCAACTAATTATTTTAAAGAACCAAACCTCTTTATTCCTAGAAAATAAAGAAGAGATGATAGCAAAAGGACAACAAGATATCACAGTAAAGCTTTGAAATTTTTTTAAACAACTAGCTCTAATATTTTGCACTCTTGGCAACAATTTTGAAGCAAACGACAAATGAAAGCATATCAACAAATCAAACGAATTATAATTATGGAATATGGAATAAACAAAACGGATGCAGATTTAAAAATAAAAGAAAGCATATCAAGACTAGACTTAACCTATTTAGAGGCAAACGCAAGATATTCTAAACAAAATTAAATCTCAAATGAGCAGCAAGCTATGAAGGATAAGCAAAAGCTCTTAAGATCACCCCAAATTTATAATATTTGAACAGTTCAATAGTCTAGACTCACGCATGCCGACATATTGAGAACAATGGAGATATGAACGAAAATAGGTGTTACCTTTTATCGGGCAGCAACTGAGACGAGAACGAGCAGGGACGAGCTCTTCCACCACTCGAATTCGAAGCACGAGCAGCACACCAAGAGAATCTAAATGAAACCCAAATAACGATCTTTCCGGAACCTTTGAACTAGAAAGTTCTCCAACAATTTCTCAAAAATGTAAAATTAAATATTCTTCAAAACCTTCTGTAAACTATGTTTTTGTGAGTAAACCTTGGCTAACCCTTAAACTAAACAACAAAAGGGCTACTTATAGATGAATATAGGGCAGATTTTGGGGGGAATCGGGTAGAAATTTGGTGTCAATTCCAAATTCAAAATTTGAATTCCTTGAAGAGATAAGGTTGTCAGCTCTATTATTGTACCACTTTGTACAACTTCTCAACGGAATGAGAATGAGTGCCGTTCGATTCGGAGCAAGGCTGCTTGAGGATGGAGATTGTTCCACCTGGCACTGCTCACGTACGGAGGATAAGAGAGAGAGGGAGAAAATGACACAGCCAAGTTGGGCTGGACGTTGCAGGACTGCGATTTGGGTCGTCTGATTCGTGACTGGAGTTTCTGGGTTTGCTTCGCTTCTGGATGAGAAGAAGAACGCCACAGTATGCTGTTTTTGCATTTGGGAATGGGTTTCTGGGTGCAAAGAGTGGGTTGTAATGTATGAGGATGGGAATGGGCCTGCTGATGTTGGATTGTAAAAAGGCCCAAAAAATAGAGTTGAATGAACTGGTTAGGCTTGTAATAAATGGGCTAGATTTTGCAAATATAAAATGGCTAAATGTATTGCAATTATAGCCATTAAAAATTAAAGACATAGCCGATTTGAATTAATTGGTGAATTCGACTAAAAGTTAAATAAGACGAACTAACCTAAATCAATTAACGAATTTCTTAATCTTAACAAAATAAAATAATTAACTTGATTATAAACTAATTAACCTAAAGTATAGACTACTGAATAATTAAACTAATTAACTAAATATTTAATTAAAACCAAATCTTTTTTAGACGATTTTCAAATATTTATAAAATAAACTAATTATATAAGGAACGTATTCATTATTAAAAATTATAAAAGCGACCAAAATTACTTCAAATACTTGAAAAATATTTTAAACTTTATAAAAACTAATTATTTCAAATCGTTTGAAATTTAAGAAGCTCAAATATTAATTCCTATCGTAGAGGTCAAAATTGGATGTCAACACCTTTCAACTTCATCAAGTGCCCTTTGTATATCAGTTTCCTTAGTGTCTTTATATTCAACCCCAATCTTATCAATCTGTATTTGTAGAGGATTAATCTTGTGAGTCACCAAATCATGTAATACCTTATTTGGGGATGTGGAGCTATTGCAATTCAACCTTTCCCCTAATACCTCTATCCTATCCTTCAAACCTGTAGCAACACGGTATGAAACAGATGGATTAGCTTCACTTGCTTTGGGTGTTTAGCCAAAAGATTAATTTGAATTTCACTCTAGTACAACTTGGCATAGTTTTATTAATAGTAGCCATATAAATTTGGGGTTTCCAAGTACTGAAGCCAGTGTAAACAATACCTCTTTGACAAAAAAAAGGTAGGAAGAAGATTAGGGAAAGAAATCCACGCCATGGTTTGTGTTGTCTCCTCTATAGATTTAAATTTTGCATCATTCATTTGATAATAGTAACCCTCTCTATCAGTGATTTAGTACACATTCTATGACATGATATTCACAAAATCTTCAAATTGATTGAATCTGATTAAATGTGTCTGTTTCGCAGGTACCCTATTTGGCAAACTCCCTTAGTTCCACATTGATGCGGAATTAGCTTCCTAAGCTCATCCAACTTGGGCCACCCATAAGTGGATTTCTCCACCACAGCGTATTGAAGATTCTCAAGGATGTTCGTTCTTGTCACTTCTGCCTCTTTTTATCGCACGAATGGTTTCCCATCTACAAATTCAACAATTTTCATTTCAATAGGCATTGTAACATTAGAATCTTTATTTTTGAGTAACGCATTATAATTTAACGGATTTGTTTTGTCAAGGCTCAAAGGAATGGTTTTCTGATTTGGTAAAGGAGGAAACTGGGCTAAGGGTGACTGAGATGAAGAGGCTCGATCAACCTTCGGAATTGGCTGACCGGTGGCCAAATACGCCATGGTAGGGTTGATTCTCGTTGAGGTTCAGTTTTCAGCAACCTTTTAAAATATATAAAAGGATCTTTGTACATAACACTAATATAGTGTTCTATTATTTCTTACAGGTAGAGCTTGCAAAACACCTTGTACTACAGAAGAGATTTTTGAAAAATTTCTTATAGGATTGAAGTAAAAAGACTTTGCTTATGTATTTTTATTTTTTTTGACAATTAGTAGAGATATGCAGAAGTATTAGTTTTTTTAGGAAGTGGTAAATATCTAGTGCATCAATCTTATATATTGACCTTTACAAATCTATATAATTTTTAATTTCAACAGTTGTTTAAATTTTTTGAAAGAAATGTTTAATGTGCATATAACAACTACTAAATAATTGTTGCTAAAGGTGAATGGAAAATATTTATTTTATTGCAATTAAAATTATCGTTGAGCCTTTTTAACAGATTAAAAACTTCTTTTTTTCCAATTTTTTGCAACAACTAATATTGTTGGTAAAAAGTTTAACATGTGGAACCATTAGATTTTGTTGCAAAAAGTTTTATAAGCCACAACTATACAAATGGAATGATACAAGTTTTCTGGTTGCGTTGAGTCATTTCGCTTTTCCTACGAAGTTATAGAATCATTTGCAACTCTGTCAGCCATCTTGTAGCCTCTCCTGTTAAGGAGAACGGAAATAACCTCAACCTTACGAATTCTTGAGAGATATTCTTGTACACAAATGGTCCAAATAACTCCTTCAAATTCCTAAGGTGTTTATGAGGATTCTCATGGGCTAGACCCCCGAAAATTCCTTTCATTTGGAGAAATTGTATCATGGTTCCTGTGATGTGAAACACAATCATCCAGTTGTAGAAGGTATATAGATTGCTCATGTGGTTTGAATGACATTAATGGTCATGTCATTTAAATAATCCATGTTTTCCTTTTGACCATAGTGACTATCATTGTCACTTCCATGGTCACTCATTTTGTCAACTAGCAAATCAACCAACAACAACACCAAACAACAAATATACTAAAAAAAATAAAAATAAAAATCTAATTGCACAATTAGAATTCTCAATCACCATTCCTGGTAGCAGTGCCATTTTTAATAATGCTCAAATCACTCTTCGGAACCAATTAAAAGAGTGAGTGATCATAGTCAGTGAAAACTCAATGAAGAGTGGGGTCGAATCCCATAGTGAATGGTATATCATGGAGAATTCGTTATCAAGAATTTTGGACTTTAATTTAGATCATTTGTAATAGTAAGAAAAATTGGGTGGATGATACAACAACTTAATATAAAGCTTTAGTTATCAATTATCGCAATTGAACTAAAATGTAGATGAAATGGAGAGTTAACAAGCAATCTAGCGGTGTAAGGATCGGAAATCAATATCACGTAGAGGTAATTGTGGTTCTCTATAGTGATGATCACTCATGAATAGGCTAAGTCATCTTCATTTACACTAATAATCGTTCGATCTCAAAGCATCTATGCATAGAATCTCCTTTCGGTCTCATTTAAATGTCAATCTAAATAACCCAAAACCTTACTCTATTCTCTCTCACAAGAACATGACGAATAGATCCGGCTCATAACCTCTTTTTCAAGCAAGTCAAAGAAATCAAACCTAAATTGATAGAATTGAACTAATTAATTACCCACTCTGATCAATCTCTTTCGAGCATCAACTAGATGGGTCGTGAAGGGGAACACGGTCAGTGTGGTGGCCTGTGGCAAGTCCTCCAGGACATGTTGAGCAGGGACCCCTCCCACGAGGGCCTTAATGGCCCGTGGAGAGGCGTACGGGTTGTTATGACGCCCGTGTGGGTGAGACAGAACCTACCCCAAAGTTAACCTCTTCCCACAAACCTGTAGATGGGTTTTGAAGAGGAAAAAGACTTATTAAGGTGGTAGTGAAGAGGAAAGGAAGTAGGGGGACTCTCCCTAGGCCATTGGTCAAGGACCACGGCTCGTGGAGGTCTTTGACAGCTCGTGAAGGCCACGGTCCAGTGGTTGTGTCAGCTTTAAATCAGGGGCTTATGGGTCTTTTCCTAATTATTCTATCCTAACACTATGTCATTTTACCCTTACCTTGAAGTCCTCTATAAGGTGTTTTTAACCCCAAATTTCCCCAATTGATATCATTCTCTCAATTTCCTAAAAGAAGAACAAGTTTTTCTCTCCAAAATATTTCTCTCTCTAGAAAGCTTGAAGAAGAAGGAGTCAACCTAGGGTTTCAAGTCAAGCCTCCAATTCCACCATTGAAGGAAAGATCTTGGCATTGAGGTGTGATAGTTTTCATCCATGGAGCCCTTTCCTTCGTGGAGTTCTCAAATTCTCCAATTCTCCAATTTACCAAGTTAAAATTCCCCAATTGAGTTGGGGTTTTCTTCCATGTCATGGGTTCCTTTGAATATTGATTTATTTTATTAGTTTATGGATTATTATGCATGAATTGAATTATATTCCATGATTTTAAGATGAATCCAATGAACCCATGCCTAACCCGAAAGTGGGTTTTGAACCATGAAAGGTGAATTATGGAATTATGCATGTTCTTCTGGAATTGATGTAATTCCTTTAAGAGTAAAAGCATATATGTTGTTGTCGTGGTTAATTGTTTTGAAAGGATTACTCACATAACTACCTCATGCATGAATGTGAAAGGTTTTCAAATATAAAAGAATTAAAGTTTAGGAGATATCCTAAGAATGAGGCAAGAGGAGATTACACACGACCTTTAATGAAAGACGAGAGCCGATTGCCCATATCCCATGATGTAAGGACAAGAGGCAATTACCCAAGTCCCTCAAAGAAAAGATGAATAAGAATAATAGATATTCTATGAGAGTTATGCTTAGCACTGAGTGGACAAGTGGTTATTGCACATGTCCCATAACCTATGTGCCAACATAGTATTGTTTAGATAGACATTAGCTAGTGGATTCACGTAAACTAGAAGTTCATGGTCTTACCTTGGCAAGTAGGACACCCATATTCGGTGTGGGAGACACCGGATTCAATGATAATAGCACTCATGGTCTTACATGTCGGTTAAAGGTAATTCTCCCACATTAATGAATCAAGGTTACTTCATAAGTATCTCACGTGTCTTTTAAAATGATGTCTACTTGCATTGACTATGTCTTATGACTATATTCTCTAACTCGTTCATATCATGTTTTAACTTGATATTGCATACTATGAAAATGTCCTTTTATCATGATTTTATTGCTTCATACATGGCTATCATACTTGGTACTTCTTTTGTACTAAAACATACTCTTGCCTATATTTCCCCAAATATAGGGACCGACCTTACAGATTCACACTTCCATTGCTAGGGATCTTATATAGAAGCTTAAAGATTGGTCAGTCCTCATAGTCCGAGGACCGAGCTTTGGTATCATTGTTGTCTTTACTTTAAGTTTTCGAACTTGATGTATGCGCTACGCCCCGATCAATCATATGCACTAGATGGCTTTGAGATGATGTTTAGACCACAACTTTATTCTAAAAAACTTTTATATATTGAAACTATCGTTTAAATATCTTATATTTTATTATCTTGTATGATGAATGCTAAGTGGCTTGTATGGGGCCTCTTAGGGTTTTATACGCCATGTTATGCCTAGGGGCTACCATAGGTCATGACAATTCATGTATGAACAACAACAAAACAGAGCATATCACAATACCCACTACATTAAATCAACACCTAATCTCATTTGAGCACCCCTTTATCTAGGGATTTTATCCACCCATCACAAAATGAAAAGAAATTATACCTTCCATGAAAGTATCCATAGGTAACTTGAAATCAAGAAATTAAGAGTATTCTCCAAAGATAAAGTGTTCCCAAACTCTCTAAACCTCTCAAAAGAGAACTATCTGAACTATTTTTTAAACTCCCTAAATAATGTATCCTTTTGGCTATTTGTACTTTACCAAAATCCACTTTGTGACTGACTCGGCGATATAGGTCGGGCTCACCTAACTTGATTGGCGATTAACCCTTCTCTCCTCAGCTCTCCTTATGATGCTCTAGGCTCTAAGTGTTTGAACCTCAGTTGGCGAACTCAATTGAGTGAGTCTTTTACGTTCGGTGAATTGTCGAGTACCACCTTGATTCATCTTTCAGGCATTAAATCTTTGCTTTGTACACGATCACTTTAGGCGATGTGCATCAGGATCGTCATTCTCATTAGGCGCATCGCCTTATCTATTGGAGCCTGCCAACTTTGTTTGGTAGATACAAGTGTTGTGTACTGTTAATTTGAGTGAGGTCGTGCTTAGTTGGTGACCCGCCCTATATGTTAGGCGATTAACAATGTTTACATTGCACTTCATTTTGTATTTTTGGTAATTCTTTCAAAAACCAATCCGTCCAATTGCATTCATAGTTGCAAATTATGAAAATTCTATCTGAGTAGGAAAAAATAGGCATTGTGGTCACTACTTATTGAGCTAAATGGACCTTCAACGAGTGAAAATCTACCACTCATCCGATACTTATGCTTATTTCTCAATATTCTAAGATTTTTATTGTATTTTAAAATAAATTTATCGATGCTTATCCCTTTTTCTCAAAATTCTATGCTTTTTATCAATTAATTTTGTTTACATTATTTTTGTCACAATGAATATGTTAAGAATATTGTCTTTATTTGATTAAATCGTTATTCTTTGTTAAATTGTATTTTTTTACATGTCATTGATTACATTTTATTAATATTCATTATAGTATTATTAACATAATCTAAGAATATACTGATACAAAGATATTCTATTAACCAATGATTTTGGGCAGTGATTTGAGTCATCAATCCTAAAAACCATCCCAACATATTGTGCTCTGATACCATGTTTGTTATGACCCGAGCCTACACCCCGGACATAACACGGCGTACAAGACTCCGAAGAGCCTCATACAAGCCTCATAGCATTCATAACATAAGACATAAGAAAATAGTGCAGAATTTAAAAGCTTTAATCCATACAATCGAAGTCTTTATTTGAAAACATCCGAAGTCTAACTTTATCTCACATGGAAATCTAATATAACTTTAGAATCAAAGATAGGGTCACAGCCCTTCAACATAGTCCAAAAGGTAAAATGATATTAAAGTAACTAGAAATGACAACTCTCGTCCTCGAACCATGAGGACTCACCAACTAGCTTTGGAGAGAATCGATCCAAGCTTTGAACACTAGAAGTCACCTTAAGATCCGGAACCTACACTTTGTAGTAAAATAGAAGAAATATGGGTTAGCACAATTAATGTACTAAGTATGACAGCCATGCAAAAATCATGCTAAGAAGGACATTTTGGTTGAAAACCATGCTATATGCCAAGTTTGAGAAACATCATGAACATAGTATAAAAGGTATGAGATACAAGCATAATCATCATATAAGTCATTATAACACATTGGAACGATCCCTTAGGTAACCTTAAATTATACTAGTGCAATGTATGAATGGAATCCCATACTACCATTCATACTAAGTACCCCTTTGAGGCCACCATACACATGTTCACCATTCTTCATTCTCATCTTTAGTTAATACTCATGGATAAGGAACATTCACATTTAATAAGTCATGACAAGGAAAGCAACTCATGATAACATTTCCAAGTTAAGCATTCATCATTACATTAAGCATTTAAGTCAACATTCTCATTAGCATCATTATGAGCACATTCATTCATTAGACATTATGACATTAGAGAAACACACCATAGCCCTCTCAAAGCCTACTCGTGCAATGCATGAATGGCATCCCATACTTCCACCCACACTTCATAGAACCTCTTAAGTAACCATATCATGTTACTCACATGATGGGAATAAGCATTAATCGACATAGACCACGTGAGCAAATCATGGAATCCGGTGTCTGTCCCACACCGTAAAGGGTAGGTCTACTTGCCTAAGGTAGGACCGGTAACATTTTAGCTTAGGTGGATACACAAGCTAATAACCTATGTGGGCACATATTTATGGGATAAGAAAGATGTTCATTGAAACCCGGCCTGAAATGGGGAGAGCTTCCATCTTACCATATCCACTTTGTGCTAAGCTTTAAATTCCCATAGAGTAGTTCATTCTAATTAACATTGTTATACTTGAGAGGGCTACCACCATTAGGTCTACCGACCCAAAGTACATTATTAACACATGAAAGGGCCACCACCATTAGGTCTACCGATTCAAGGTACATTATTAGGATAGCTCTATGAATCCTCAAGAAAGGGCCACCACCATTAGGTCTACCGAATCAAGGTTCATCATTATAGTATATCATAGACTCATGATGAAGGGCTACCACCATTAGGTTTAACGGTTCAATACATAGCCTTAGAATACTTCATTAATCATTTATGAAAGGGCTACCACCATTAGGTCTACCGATTCAAGGTACATTATTAACCACATGAAAGGGCTACCACCATTAGGTCTACCAATTCAAGGTTCATGAAGTCAAGATACTTTAGTTACACAAGAATAGGATGCCCTAAGCCTACCAATTCAAGGTACATCAATCAAGATCACTTTCAATTACACAAGAAGAGGATTCCCTAAGCCTACCAATTCAAGGTATAACGTTACATTTGAGAAACCTTCCACAATATATCTTCATCATTCACAAGTGTATAATTGAGAATAACCTTTCAATAATAACACAATTACATGGTAGTCATGATCACATTACTTTCATTGAAATCACAAAGCATATACATAGGCATCATATGATTATACATCAATCTTCATAATTTGCACTTCAAGGCCATGAATCACAATTCGCCAACACACCTAGAATACTACAATAAAGGCATGAATAATGACATTATTCAAGTAATTAAACGATTACAAGGACAATTGCATAGTATTCATCTTATTACAATTCACCCACATCAAAGTCATAAATTAGGGTTATGGGGAAATCATGGATTCATGGGGAATTTTATCTTAAAACCACCATAAAACAGAAATTAAATCTTAATAGATGATCATTAAACCATTGAAAATGTTTTGAGAAAGAATCCATGA
The DNA here is from genome assembly GCA_029582685.1 of Solanum piurae. Classification (NCBI taxonomy): domain Eukaryota; kingdom Viridiplantae; phylum Streptophyta; class Magnoliopsida; order Solanales; family Solanaceae; genus Solanum; species Solanum piurae. The sequence continues at coordinate 1,472 of JAJOOO010022971.1, read as the reverse complement.
CCTAGAATGAAAACCCTTAGTTTTGGAGAATTTCCAACTTTGAAATTGAAGGTTTGAGGACTTCATGGATGAAAAGTTAACCATGAATCAAGATTACCATACCTTAATTGAATATTCCTCACGAAATTGAGTGGAAAAGTTGAGTTCTTGAGCCCTATACCTTGACCTCTTCTTCTTCTTCAATGGGGGGTTTTAGAGAGAGAAATATTTGGAGAGGAGTTGATTATTATTTGGGTTTGGGAATTATGAAGTGTAAAGGGATGGTTAATAGTTTAAAAGGTCTTAAATAAGTCTAATAATCAATATGAGTCGACCTCTTACTTAACTAACCACCCTAGGAATTTACCAACTTGCCCCTCCCTTGGCCTAGATTAGACAACAACACAGGTGGGAGCTATGACCTAGGACTCACGGATCGTGAGTGGGGTCACGCCCCATCCTGCATGTCCCTGGGTGGTGGTCTTCAACTTTACATCTAAGCCGTTGACCCACAACTTGGTTCCACGGGGAGTGGATGGACCTATGCCCAGTAGGTCCCATTCGTAGGTCCTAACTTTTTGACAGATTTTTGGTTCTTGGGGCAGCCTTAGGGTTAGACTTTAGGGTCCTCCTCAAGGACTCTTGGTTGGTCCTTGGAGGGTCGTACCTTGACGTTTAACCCCTAAACCCTCAACCTAAGCTTGGGAAATCATTTTACAACATAAAACCCCCACATCAAACTCAACAACTCACACGTAAGGCTCTAGTTTCACTTACTAGTTTTCCAAGTCGTAACAGTAAAAGTACTTATATAGGGGTTTAGGTGAAGGGTAAAACTACCCAAAAAACCCTAGCTTAAAACTGAAAAAAGGGAAAGGCAGGAGCTCGCCAAAATCCACTGAGCAACTCACCGAATGAGCCTTTAGCTCGCCGAAAGTTCCAATGAGTTGGCTCATGGACTAAGACAAATCGAAGACAATTTATTTCGGTGACTCACCAAATAGAACAGCGAGCTCGCCAAAAGTTCTAGGAAAACTAGATGCAGACATCAGGCCAAAAGGTGAGAAGTGCTAGTTGGCGGATCGTCTAGTCGTTCGGCGTTCTCAACTCCCTTTGTTGAATCCACTATTAGATGAATATTTTCTCTTCTTTGAATCATAGGTGTTACCTTATCTTCCCCTTGGGATCATTCTTATTGAATGAGATTGAAGTCATCATAAGGAAGGTAGAAACTTAATCTAACAGCCCATCATGCATGCAATTACATAAATGCACATCTTCGAGGAGGAAACATCAACTCCAAGCTAGAGCATGTTCAAAACATCATATCATGAAGTGTATATGTGAAACGACCCCAAAAATGTCCGAAAATGTGCTTCGGAAACACCTATAATTGTAATTTCCATATATCTCAAAATCCGTGCATGATTTCGGAAATTCGACTTCATATTCTTATTCAGGGGGTCAAATTGAGTGGGGGATGGGTCTAACCC
>JAJOOO010022970.1:0-24838 GCA_029582685.1 Solanum piurae | reverse complement strand
AAAAACTTCAACAACATCGTAAATGACTCATTACTCCAATGACCAATACTTTTAAGGTGAAGCAATTTAACCAAAGTAGAAAGCTTAGAAACTTTTGCACTTTCATATAATGGTAGATCAAGATCTTTCAATAGCCTATAAAATCTTTTTGCTTCATCATTTGGTTCCTCCTCCATCAAATCATCAGCACTATTATTCATATTATCTCCATTAAAATTGGGGTACAAATCTCTCAGCAAACCATCTATTTCATCCTCATCATCATCCTCTTCAATGTCATTATCATCTATTTTTTTAAAATTTGATTGTTCTTCACCTGACATCTCCCCATGGTGATACCAAAGAGTATAACTTGGTATTATCCCATGTACTATTAAATGTGACCTAACTAGAACACGTGTTCTAGAAGTTGCTTTACCACATTTAATACATGGACAACGTAGCAACTGCGGTTCTCCTAATTTTATAAAAGCATAATCCAAGAAAGTCTCAACCCTATCTATATAAGCAATAGCAAGTCTATCTTTAATGAGTTCAATCCATTGTTTATTAGGCGCCATTATCTCCATGCATGTAAAATAGATATAATAGTACATTAGTATAACAACAAAGTAGTACTAATAGATATTTACTTTTAGAGTTATACATTCATACACAATAGATGCATATAGTTATATACGTATAACAACAAAAAATCAATAAACAAACACTTAATCTATACTTACACAAGAAACACACATAAATATTCACAAGATGGTAATAAAAAGGTTGCAAAAATTGGAATAGTCCAAATTACATGACAAAATACTCTAGCAATTCAAGAAAATCCAACATATTATAGTAAAAGACCAAATATTTCAAAATAATATTTTTTTTAGGTATATTCTAAACATCAATAGTAAAAGACCAAATAGTTTCTACGTTTATGGTTATGAACTGAATATACAAAGCAGTTCACAAAAAAATTATAAAATTATAAACAAAGGTTAGAGAAGTCCTACAATTTAATCTGATTATATTAACAGAAGAGTATGTAAAGACTTAAGAAAAAAGGTGAAATATTTTATATTTTTTTGTTTGTAGCATTTAAATTTTGTTACAGTTGTGCACTTTTTTATTACCTATATTGAACACATCAAAGTTTTGATAGTGCATGATAGTTCAACATTTTATGATGCTCATACCATTGTTCAAAAATCGATGAAACACAATAAAAGATCGCAACCAACAATACCTCTTAAAAAATGGCCAGTAAAACTAGATTAAAAAACATAGCAACACAAATGGCCACAAAAATTGAGACAAATACTTGGAATATTTTCAAAAACACATCAGTAAAGAAGAAAGGTTTAGAAAAAGAAAAAAAACGTACCTTACAAAGAAATAAACAGAGAGACTTCAAAAGAATAGTTTTGGAGACACTTTCAACAACAATAACAAGCACCACCACCGACAGATTTGGAATCAAAGCCTACAACAGCCAAGAAAGAAATATGTGAACATGAGATACACTTCAAAGAAAAGAAAATATGAAATGCAACAAAGAGCTTAAAAAAATCAACAAGCCACATGAAATCATATAGACATAATTTCAGTATAGTCTTTCCAATAATATATATTGCCTATTTCAAAGAGTTCATCCATTTTATGAAAGAAAAAATACATGGAGAAAAAAAAGGATGTGTTAACCCTAAGTGTGGCAAACAAGAAATATGGTCATCACTATGGTGGAATATGACTTTCTGGAGGCTACTTAATGATTGGAAAATAACATGGGTAACAAAGTTGTTAAATTTGTTAGGTGAATTCTCTGGTACTAACATGGAAGAATGATTCAGAGAGGCAGTGACTTTGAAGTTTAAGGGAAAACAAGCCACTGGATTGTCAAAGTAGATGATACATAGGGAAAAAACATGTATTCACAGTCAAAACTCCACATGAAAAACCTCTTTAAACATAGGTATTGATTTAGTGCTATTTGATATTTGATAGATTAACATACAACATTTTCCCCACATCTGAAATTATATTAAACATAGATATGGAATTTTTAATCGTTAGCAGGCTATACATTTTGAACAGTAAACAGAAGAATTTAATCACGCTTATAGTACCACATACTTTTAAATTTTGAAAAGTCGACCCACCCCGAGCCATGGACCACCAGAAGCTGTCACCCAGGTTAATAGTTATTTCTTAGGAAATGGAAATGCTGGAAGAGTAGTGTTTGGGAGAGCGAGAAGCCAAAAAAAGTGACAAGGGCTTGCTTCACCAAAGCGAGAAGCATGAAGCGAAGCACACACTTTTTTCAACTAAAGCGCTATTTAGTACAAAAATAAAAAATATCAAATATGCATAGATAAATAACCAAGAACTCAATAGAAATAACATATTTAGAAAATCTTTCAATTCTTAAACTAAAAAGTTTATATAATTTACCCAAAAATAGAAAACTGAACAGTGAGAACAGAGATGGAACAATAAAAAAAATTATAGAACAGATGAAAAATTGTAGAATATAGACCAAAACAGAGAATAACAGAGAAAGCAATACAAAGCAGAGAAAACAATTGCGAAACTGAGAAAAAAACCAGAGAAGATTATAGAAGAAGAGAAGGAAACCATATTAATATTGAATCATATTTGATTTTTATGTATCCTCTGAATCCAATACGTATGTGAGGCAACACAGTTGGTGTTGTCATATAGGCTAAACTATTTCTAATTGTGCTATGGTACTCTTTGACAACTCTTCTAGGATACGTTTCAAATGTTAAAATGAATATGCAGTTTCTTGTATCCTCGGTATGATAAGCTTTTCCATTTAGGCTAATGTTTTTTCTTAATAGTCTGTTATTCTCTTACCCAAAATTATATGACACTTTTTACTGCAAAATGTTCTACTAAAATTTTGTGTATTATCTATTTGGAGATACACAATAAAAATATATCCAAATTCTGTTTATATATTGCAGTGTGCTACCTGGATGACCATGATTGTGCCAACAAAATAAAATCAAATCTCCTCTCCAAATATTTCTCTCTCTAGAAACTTAAAGAAGAAGATTCAACTTAGGGTTTCAAGTTAAGGTCTCAATTCCTCTATTGAAGGTTAGCTTTTGGATTCAAGGTATTATAGTTTTCATTCATGGATTATTTTCATCCATGGAGTTCCCAAATTGCTATATTTCAAAAGGTAGAATTTCCCAATTGAGTTAGGGTTTTCTTCAATTATCATGGGTTCTTTTCATTATTGATTTAAATGATTGAATTATGATCTCTTATACATAAATTGATTAAATATGATGATTTTCTTACGATGATTTCCCCATGAACCTATGTAATCCCCATGTTTTCAAGTTATGAATCATATGATGTGAGATTTTGGTCTTCAAGGAATAGTTTTATAAAATAAGTATATATTGCAAGCTTTACATGTATTTATGATGAAATCCATATCTAACCCATGTTTTCTAAGTATTGATGATTGAAAGTGGGTTTTGATCTCAAGAGGTAAATTATGGACTTATGCATTTTGTTATAAAATCTATGCATATGTTTTAAGGGTGCTTTGAGATTAAAGTACCAATGATGATGTTGTGTTGTGAAAGGATATTCTCATAAATACATAATAGCATGATGTGAAAGGTTTTCTCACATAGAAAGGATTCTTAGGTTGAAAGACTTTCTCACCTAATTGAATCAAATAGTAAGAGCTATCTTAATGAAACTAGCTTGGCTTGGTTGTCCAAGGGCACCTTTCCATGAATAATGAAGTCAAGTAAGAAATGACTATTCCGTGGGATTTATGCTTAGCACCGAGTGGATATTGATGATGGAATGGAAGCTCTCTCATAGTAGAGTCCGAGTTTCTAGAGGCAATCTCATGAGATGGAAGCTCCCCCGTTAGTAGAGGCCGGGTTTCTAGAAGCAATCTTCTTGTCCCTTAATTATGTTCCCCCATATGTTGTTTAGCTAGTGGATCCAGTTAATCTAGAAGTTCATGGTTTTACCTTGGCAAGTAGGAAAACCCTTTTCAAAGTGAGAGACACTAGAGGATCATGTTATAGCTCGCATGGTCTCTATGTCGGTTAAGGATAATTCCCCACAAGTAATAATGAACTAAGGTTACTTCAAGAAGTATTGTATATGAGTTCAAATGATTCAAAGATGAAGTTGGCTTGCATTGACCATAATGTTTTGACTTATGTTTTCTAACTCTTTTATATCATGTTTTAGCTTGGTCAATTACATGTCATGAAATGAAATGTCCCTTTTAGCATGATTTAAATGCTTTTATGCATGACTATCATACTTGGTACATTGTTTTGTACTAACACATACTCTTGCCTACATTTCCCCAAATGTAGGGTTTGACAGTCAAGCTCATCAGTTTCGTGGATAGAGGTTGACTTGAGACATTTTCGAGCTTTGGTGAGTCCTCATGCTTGGAGGACAAAGTCTTATTGTTTTCAGTTTATTTCATGTATTTCTCTTTTGGACATTATGTATGGGTTAAGTCCAATTTCATTCTATTGTATTAGATGGCTATGATGAGACAAGTTTTTTAGACTTCCGCTCTGATTTTTTAAAATGTTTTGGACTTGGACTATTGTTTTACTCTTGTTGTTCTATTTCTTATGTTATGAGAGCTAAGTGGCTTGTGTGGAGTCTTTTGGGGTTCTATACTCCATGTTACATCTATCGGGTACCCTTGGGTTGTGACAAAACTTGGTAATCAGAGCATAAGGTTTAGAATTGTCCTAGGATATCTCGTAAGCCCCGTCTAGTAAAGCCTTGTTCATGAATGTGAAGCGCGCCACATTTATGAATAAGAGGCTACATGATGATTAGGAAACTCCACTATAAAGTCTCTCTCATAATCCTTAAGCTACGTTCTTCAGTACATGACGACTCGAAGAGCTTATACTAGAAGGAATACGAGGGAGAATGCGGAACAAGAAGCTCCTCCCCAAGATCCTCAAGTTTTGGTCATCCTTTGGCCGAGCAAGTGTCGAATATGGAGTTTAGGGTAGCTTTTCAAGTGTTGGCCCAAGACATGATGGCCCAAGACAATAGGGAGGTAGTAGTTACCGTGAACCAAAATATGGGTACAACGACTTCAAGAGTGAGGGACTTCACAAGGATTAATCCTCTGGAGTTTAATGGTTCTAAAGTTGAGGAAGATTCTCAAGAGTTTATTGATGAGGTCTATAAGGTTTTGATGATCATGGGAGTTACAGCGGTGGAAAAGGCTGAGTTGGCCGCTGATATACCGTGAGTTTATGGTATTTTGGATGCATTTAACTTAGAAGTTGTGTGTGTCTAGGGCTATATTGTATTAGAAATAATGTTTGCAGGAAATAGGCTCGGAGGCGATAGATGAAGATGTGGAGCTGAAAAGTGTAGAAGTACCCACCAATGGAGCCACCCACGGACCGTAGGTCCATCGACGGGCCGTGGGTGGTCAGACTTAACTCTTGGTATTAAAAGTTGAGTTCCAATATTCAACCTACAGAGTACCAGGATGGACCGTAGACCAGTCCACAGACCGTGGGTGAGGCATCATAGGTGGAACATCAGGGAAGTCTGACAAGTGTGGAACCACGAAATAAGATGACAGTTCGTATGTCGACCCACGGTCCGTCATGCACGTTCGCATTGATGATATGCCAGTTGAAGGTTCCAGTACCTAATGAAAAGTTCTAAGTGTTGAACCACAGAGGGTGACCTACGGACCGTAGGTCGTGTCGTCAACAAAAGCCGCGTCTAAATAACTTATTTCCTTATTTTGTTTCCTTTTTATTTAGGACCTGTTTTCTATAAATATGAGTCATAAACCTCATTTTGGGGGGTTAGACATTATTGTAAACTCTTAGTTTTGGTGTTTTTTGGGAATTAACTTGCAAACTTTAGTAATTTGATTTCCGGATTTCATTTTATAAGATTTTCACTTCGCAATTCAATTGAAGATTTCGGGTTTCATCCATTCTAATTGTAAGTTCATGAATTCTTTCTTCTCAAACCTGAATTGTGAACTCTCAAGCATGAGTAGCTAAATCCACAACTAGGGTTGTGGGAACCATGAGCAATTAACAAAGTATGAATAATTATTAAGTAATTCTTGAATAGTGTTTATGCATGTATTGTTAATTCTTTCGCTTAGAAGTCCTTCTAACAAGTGCACGCGTTAGAACTCACCTTGTTGCTACTTGCCAAACCAAGGAGGTAGTTAATGAGAAAAGAATCAGCAACAAAGATTTAGTGGATGCTATCTAATAGTCTAATGTCAATTGGTGTGAGGGTGAAAACTTAGACATACATTGATGTGATGTCTAATCTGGGGTAAAGGTAAGGGTTAGTAAAACATACATTCGTAGCCGAACCAAGGTGCGAGGTGAAATTCCCTATTTGGAGGACCAAGCACTTAGGGATACCTAACTTACCAACTTTGCATGTAAAACACTAGGAAAGGATTACTATAATTCGGATTACTGCGTTAAGAGCTTGTGGGGAACACATATACCCTAGTTTCTCTTTCATATTGATAACTCAAAGTTTGAATCTTGCTTGCTTGTTACTTAATCAATAATCTGTTACTTGCTTACAACTCCCCCCCACCCTTTATTTACTTGTCTCAGAAATAGTTTGACTAAACGGATATAATAGTGAGTTAAGTTTAAGTCTGAACCATATTCCTCATGGGATCGACCCTAAACTACAAGTTGGGTTCTTTATTTGACAACGATCACTTATACTTCTTTAGGGAGGTGTAATTGAGCGTATCAAATTTTAGTGCCGCTGCCAGAGAATACGACTTTTAGATTAAGTTTAACTATATTATTGAACTTTGGTCAAGTATTTCCTGATTTTACATTTTGTTTTTGTCTTTGTTCTCTACAGGTTTCTACTATAGTGTATGCCAAGTACACGGAGTCGAGGCGAACCATTGATCCCCTACGATCCTAAACTAAGCAAGACTTTGAGAAAAATGGAAAATATGGAAGTCCATAATAATCCAATCATAGATGAACATGAAGAAGGAGATGAATTGCAACCTCCTGGAGTTGCTAATGTGAACGCTCAGGTTCGTGGTGGTAATCTAATCGGAGAAGTAGTGACGGTACAAAATCCACAAGAACCCAAGTTGCGTGATAATTACAGGGTTGACTTCAATACAATTGAATCAGAAGGGTCCATTGTTCTTCCTCCTCTACCTCCAGGGCATACATTGTGGTAACCAGCAGTCTGATGCAAATGCTTACAGCACAAGGGTTGTTTTCTGGTCTAGCGTCGGAAGATCCACATGGTCACATGGCAAAATTGAGAAGTGTCTGCAAGAATTGTGTGGGGCGACCAAAATTGAACATAAATGTCCTAGGTTTGAGAGTCTTCCCTCTATCATTGACCGGTGATGCTGCGGTGTGGTTTGCTGAGCTTTCATATAATGCAATTCATACATGGGACCAACTGCATAAGTTGTTCATGCCAAAGTATTTCCCAATGTCCAAGAATCTAAATCACAAGGACAAGTTGAATAATTTCATGGTACTAGATGGAGAGTCTGTGAGCAGTTCATGGGATAGGCTCACTGCGTTCATCAGTAGTGTTCCGAATCACCGCATAGATGACGAGTCATTGAAGGATTATTTCTACAGAAGGCAGGATGACAATGGAAAGGCTGTGCTAGATACTATTGCTGGAGGATCCTATGGTGAGTGCATTTTTGAGGAGTTCTCTGAAAAATTCAAGAAGATTTCCTGGAACAATAAGGCATGGAGCACTAGAAAAGCTAATACTGGAAGAAGCATGTTCGCTGTCCAAGCTGCACCCGATCAATCTAATGATGACATTCGTGATGAGATGGCGCAAATGAGGACATAACTTGGGTTGGTATTGAAGCATGTGAGTGGAAACACAGAAAATGTGAATGCAGTAAATTACCTAACTAGAACTCCACCACCATCAGTTGAGGAATGCTACTATGAGAAGGATGCATATTTGGTGAATGATCAAACGGGGGGTTTTCGAGCCAACGCCCAAGGTTACAACTTGGATAATTGGTACCAAGTTCAAGGAAACCAAGGTCGGAACTATGGAAACTACAATCGAGAGGGAATCTATGTTTGGGATGGGAACTACAATCATGATAACAACTACAATCGAAACAACTCTGGTAACAAGAATGAGAGAGTTGGGCCCTATGTTCCACCTGGGAACAGGGAATCTGGTAATAGAGAAGCTGCGAGTAGTATGTCACGTATTGAGGATATGATGCAAAAGATGATGAAGAGGTTTGATGCAACTAATGAAAATGTGAAAGAGATGGGAAATGACTTGTCTTGAATTGGTCAAAAAGTTGATGCCCATGCAGTGTCGATCAAGCAACTTGAGCAACAGTTAAACCAGTTGTCCACCACTTTGAACCCACGTCAGTTTGACTCACTTTTTAGCAACACCATCCATAATCCGAAGAGTGATGGGCATTATATGACAATCACTACTCGAGGAGGTAAACAAACCATTGACCCCCCTATGTCGTCAAAGGTTGAAATTGTGGTAGAAAGAGATGAAGATGAGATTCAGGTTTCTAGAGAGTCTAAAAATGCTACAGAGAAGGAAGCGGAGGTGAACCAAAAAGTTGTTCCCATTCCTAGACCTCCACCTCCATTCCCACAGATATTGGTGAAGAAGACTGAAGAAGGAAAATACTAGAGGTTCATAACTATGTTGAAGCAACTTTCCATCAATGTTCCATTGATAGAAGCTTTGGAGCAAATGCCTGGGTATGTGAAATTTATGAAAGATTTGGTGAGCAAGAAAAGGGCAGTCAATTTTGAGAATGATGAGAGGTTGCAACATTGCAGTTCTATTGCTACTAGGTCACTTGTCCAAAAGAAAGAGGATCTTGGATCTTTCACTATTCCTTGTACCATCGGGATTTTGCACTTTGCAAAAACTTTGTGTGATTTGGTTGCTAGCATCAACTTGATGCCGTTGTCCATTTATAAGAAGTTGGGTTTAGGGGCTCCAAAGCCGACTGCGATGCGTCTACTCATGGCCGATAGAACTATGAAGAAGCCTATTGGTGTTATCCAAGATGTCCTTGTGAAAATGTAGTCGTTTATTTTTCTAGCGGATTTTGTGATACTTGATTGTGAGGTTGATTTTGAGGTTCCCATCATCTTAGGGAGACCATTCCTTGCTACTGGGCGTGCCTTAGTTGATATGGAAAGAGGGCAGATGAAGTTCTAACTGAATAATGAGGAGGTAACTTTTAATATTTGTAGGTCTATGAAGTAGGAAAACAATCTCAAGTCGGTATCAGTGGTGAATCATATTGTGGAGCGAGGTTCTGAAGTGTCTATTGAAGAGAGGTTGGGTGTTGATGCACTGGCAGCAGTACTGATGAATTTTGATGGTGATGGTGATGGTATTGAAGACTATGATGAATTAGTTGCCACACTTGATAGGTTTGAATTCCGTTCCAAACCAAAAAGATTGGAGCTAGATATTAAGAATCGCGACACTCCACCCGTAAAATTGTCTGTGGAAGAGCCTCAAAAATTGGAGCTCAAGGCTTTACTATCTCATTTGAGGTATGTATTCTTGGGGAAAGATGTCACTTTACCGGTAATCATTGTTGCAGATCTGAGTGGGGAACAAGTAGAGGCGTTGGTTTCTTAGTTTAAGAGGTTTAAGCGGGCTATTGGATGGACTATTACGGACATTATTGGGATTCCTACTGGAGTTTTTTCTCATAAAATCCAACTCATGATGGACAATAAGCCAAGTATTGAGCACCAAAAGAGACTTAATCAACCTATGCAAGAGGTAGTCATAAAGGAAATCATCAAATGGTTGGATGCTGGAGTCATATACCCCATTGCAGATAGTAGTTTGGTCTGTCATGTTCAGTGTGTACCTAAGAAATGTGGATTACTGTGGTTCCTAATGTGAAAAATGAGGTAGTCCCAATGAGGATAGTGACTGGATGGAGGGTATGCATGGACTACCGTAAGCTAAATGTCTGGACATAAAAAGATCACTTCCCGATGCTGTTCATGGACCAAATGCTGGATCGTCTTGCTGGTAAGGGTTGGTATTGCTTTCTAGAAGAGTATTCGGGCTACAATCAAATCTCCATAGCTCTGGAAGATCATGATAAAACCACTTTCACATGTCCATATGTGACTTTTGCCTTCAAAAGGATGCCATTTGGGTTGTGTAATGCTCGAGGGACTTTTTAGAGGTGCATGATGTCGATATTTTCAGATATGGTGGAGGACGTGATTGAGGTATTTATGGATGATTTCTCTGTGTTAGGTGACTCATTTGATGGTTGTTTGATGCATCTTGCCAAGGTAATGAAACGATGTGAAGAGTGCAATCTTGTGCTCAATTGGGAAAAGTGTCGCTTCATGGTGAAAGAAGGTATAATTCTGGGTCATCAGATTTCTGAGAAGGGTATTGAGGTTGATAGAGCTAAAGTTGAGGTAATAGTAAAGCTTCCACCGCCTATCTCTGTTAAAGGTGTTAGAAGATTTCTTGGGTTTTTTATCGGAAGTTTATCAAAGATTTCTCAAAAATTGAACACCCATTGTGCAAACTACTCGAAAAGGAGTGTAAGTTTGATTTTGATGATGCTTGTCTGAGAGAATTTGGAGAGTTGAAAGAAAGGTTAGTATCAACACCTATCATTATTTCACCAAATTGGGGGCAATCGTTTGAAGTGATGTGTGATGCGAGTGGGGTGGCACTTCGTGTGTTATTCGGACAGAGGCGAGAGAAAATTCTTCATCCGATTTACTATGCCAACAAAGCTCTGAATGTGGCTCAAAAGAACTATATGGTGTTTGAACAGGAACTCCTTGCTGTGGTTTTCGTATTCGAAAAATTTTGATTCTTCTTGCTTGGTACTAAGGTCATAGTGCATACTGACCATTCTTCATTAAGGTATCTGATGGTTAAAAAGGATGCAAAACCGAGGTTGATTAGATGGGTATTGTTTATGCAAGAGTTCGATTTTGAGGTGAAAGATAGAACGGGGAAAGAAAATTTGGTTGCCAACTATTTGTCTAGATTGGAGGAAGAAGGTATGCTCAAGTTAGGAGATGGGGCTGAAATTAATGATGCATTCCCAGACGAACATGTATTGGCTGCTTCTTATGATCTTATCCCTTGGTTAGCAGATTTTGCTAACTTCTTGGCAAGCGATTTGGTTCCATTGGATTTGTCATTTCACCAAAGGAAAGAGTTTATGCATGATGTGAAGAGGTTCTTTTGGGACGAGCCTTACTTGTTTTGTATTTGTGATGATGGGATTATTCGTCGCTGTGTGCCAGAGGTTCAGATGATGAGTATACTAGAGGCGTGTCATTCATTACCTGTTGGTGGGCATCATAGTGGTATTCAGAGTGCTCATCAAATCTTGCAGTGTGGGTATTACTGGCCTACCATCCACCAAGATGCTCATGATTTCGCCAAGTCTTGTGACCGTTGCCAAAGAAAAAGAGGAATTTCAAAGAAGCAAGAGCTACCTATGAATCCGATATTGGTGATTGAGTTATTTGATGTTTGGGGCCTTGACTTCATGGGTCCATTTGTGAGTTCACATGGATGAAGTATATTCTTGTTGCGGTTGACTATGTATCGAATTAGGTGGAAGCAGTTGCGCTTTCAAACAATGAGGGAAAGAGTGTTACCGCATTCCTGAAAAAGAGTATCTTCTCCAGATTTGGTACACCTAGAGCGATTAGCAGCAATGGAGGTTCTCACTTTTGTAATAAGTTGTTCAAGGAGTTGCTAGAGAAATATGAAGTTCGTCACAATGTAGCTACTCTTTACTATGCGCAGTTTAGTGGGCAAGTTGAGGTGTCAAACAGAGAGATAAAGGGAATCCTCGCAAAGACTGTGAACGCTAACATAACTGATTGGTCAAGAAGGCTTGATGATGCTCCATGGGCCTATCGCACCGCATTCAAGACTCCCATAGGTATGTCCCCCTACCAACTTGTTTATGGGAAGTCATGCCATTTGTCGGTAGAGCTAGAGCATAGTGCAATGTGGTCGCTAAAGAAGTTGAATTTGGATTGGGGCGCCACATCGAGTCAAAGATTGAATGACATGAATAAGCTTGATGAGTTTCGCCTAAAAGCCTATGAAAGTTCATCCTTGTACAAGGAGAAGATGAAGAAGTATCATGATCAAAAGATTGAAAATCGTGAATTTTTTGTGGGTGATCTGGTGCTTTTGTTCAACTCAAGGTTGTGCTTATTTCCTGGCAAGCTCAAGTGTCACGCAAGTATTTCCACATGGAGTGGTCGAGCTCGAGAATAAGGAGGGAACACGGTTCAAAGTGAACGGACCGAGGATCAAGGTCTACATGTGGAAATTTGAGAGTGTGGAAGAAGTGATTGAGGCCTATTATCTTGATGGAGTCTGAGTAATCAAGGTGTCTGTGCCACGATGTTAAATCAAGCGCTGCTTGGGAGGCAACCTAAGATGTACAATCTAGCCAACTATAGGATTTTCTTACCGATATAAGAATTTTCTTCTTTTATTTTGATTTTTTTGTCACTCTTTGGATAGGTGTTTTATGTTTGTCTTATTGTTTGATAGATATAGAATTGGGTCCATGTCTAAAAAGTGTCTAGAAAATGTAAATAAGAAAGTTCTAATGGTTGATATGTGTGTAGGGACGAAATGCAAAATTTACAGAAATAGATGTGCAGTGGTCTACAGACCCCATCGATGGTCCGTTGGTCAATCCACGGACCGTGAATTGCGTACGTAGATCCCAGGTAAGCTTCCTAATATTTCAAAGTGTAGAGTGACCTACAGATCCAACCCACGGTTCGTAGGTCGACCCACGGACCGTGAACGGGGTCTCATGGGTCCAAAGTTAGGGTTCTGCCTGACCCGACCAGGACCTCTTTTAATAAAAAACCTTTCATTTCAAAAACATCCCCCACTTCCAAAATTCCCTCTCAACCATTTTATAACCTTCTAAATCCCCAAAATCACTCATAACCCCCCATATCATCCCCCACATCAATTCCACATATCCCATAACTTTCTTTTTCTCTCCCAAATCAGTCCCCATGTCCATTCTTCTTCTCCAACGATTCCACAGTCCAGGTTTGGTGTCAAAAGGCTAGTAAAGGTTCAAGGCGTTCATTGCACTAACACACTCACCCACTTTGATTACTTGTAAGGTAAATGATTTCACCCTAACTTTAGATTCACTATTAATTATTTAAATTATGAAGTCACGAAGGTGGAACTTGACCTTGGGTTGTAAATCTCCTATTTGAATGTTGAATTGTAGTCAGAAAACACCCTTGTAATGATAGTATGTGAGTGTGTTATAACTTAAAACAACATAAATTGATTAATAAGTCTAAATTGGAAGTTTTGACTTAGGGTTGTTCAATGGATAAGTGAAAAAGTGAATAAATTGAATGATCACAACCTTAAGGATGATGAAATACAAAAATATATGTTGAAATGCATGTATAGGCCTTGTGATTGTGTTTTTAATGAAATATGGCATTGAGTGTGAGTTGAAAGTATGAAACCTGGCACAGAACTGACCCACAACTTCAACCCACGGGTCGTAGGTCGAGGTCCGTGGACTAGTGGCGCACATAATATTTCTTAAGTGTAGAACCACGGTGTGGACTTCGGTCCATCGATCCATCGATCCATCGACAAACCGTTCAGCACATCCGTGGTTCCCATATCAGAGACGCAACTTTGGGTCATCTAACCTAAGGAGGGGACCCACGAGCCATCGTGCCATCGACGGACCATAGGTACCTCTCGTGAGTCAACAGTTCAGCTACTGCCTGGAATTTTTTTGAATTTTTGTTTGGGTCTGATTGTTGTTCTAAATTTATTTCATGAGTCTTATCGCCTTGTTTTGGTACTAACTAAGCTTCCATAGGTACCATGGCCCCAAGCAAGCTCCAACCTACGCTGCAAAGGGCAAGTCCAAATCCGTTGCTCCTTCCAAATATAAGATCATTAAGGACGACACTGAAGACACCGAGTATATTTCACCCAACACCATGATCTCTCCCACTGCTCCCTTCACTACTCGGAACAGAGCCCAGTAGGTTAGCTCCGACGAGATTACTGCTAGTCTGAGGAGGGGTCATACAGATCGCAGCGCAACCTGGCTCAGAGTCACAGTCCGACTCTAGTCCTAGTGGCAATACTACTTCTTTGGCAGACACCAATAGCACAGGGGGCAGCCCGATACCCACCAGTGTTGAGCCTACTCCCAAGGCTGATGCCAAACAAATGGTGTGTCCCTAGAAAGTATCAGCTTTATAAGAATGGCACGATGATGAATGATCACCAGTAGATGACTCAGACTATCACTGAGGAGCACAGGGTCCTTACAGGTAGCCTGTACATTGCACCACCTATTGATGAGCTCTTCTGGCGACACTGATGCGAGTGGATGGCACAAAGCCATGAGAAATACAATGAGGAGATTACCAGAGAGTTTTATGCTTCTTGTGATGCCACCATCAGAAATTCCATTTCTAAACAGGCCAAGACCGTAGCTCAGCCTCCACTTCAGCCTGTATCAGTGCGGGGTTGCACAACCAACATCTCAGAGGTCACGATTCACAGATTTCTATATGGTCCAACCCACACTTTGCCCCATAATACGAAAAAAAATGACTACCAGATGAGCATTATCCAGAGAGGTTCCTTCCAGAGAGATACTGATTGGAGGGAGGCTCTTCTGAGGTGGCTGTCACGACACATTACTGCGGATGGGGAGCGTGCTGATTTGGTTCAGATTCCTAGCCTGGGTATTAGGAAGGCTACACTGAGCTTCGCTGCAAAGTTCTTCTGGTTGTTGGTGAGGAACAGACTATCCCTGACTCAGGCAGACAATGTGGTTACATGGGACCGGACTGTGATGCTGGCAGCCGTTATGGCATGTTTGGAGATTGATGTTGCCCACATCCTAATTGCGGAGATCCATGAGAGGGCCTTCAAGTCCACCACCACCCTACCTTTCCCGTGTTTGATTTTCCAGCTCTGCAGGGATGCCTCTGTTCCCGTTTGGCATTGTGACTGGTTGCTTGATGCGACCAAGACTTTGGACATTGACCTCATTCGGGATGAGGCCAACCTTGCTGCACCTTGGAGAGAGCCACAAGTTGAGGTACAACCTTTGGGTGATGATCTTTCTGTAGATGTTGAGGATATGTAGGCCGATGACACCACTATTGTGGCCCCTACAACACACACTCAGGCTCCACCATCTTCGGCCACCAGTCAAGCCCCTAGCTCATCCCGATCCACTCCCTCTTCAGGGTCCATTACCATTTCTCTAGCTCGAGTTCAGAAGTTGGAGACACAGATGGCCACTTTGTTTCAGCATATGAAGCCATGGATGCAACATTCTATTATGGAGTCCGAGGCGAGGATAGAGTAGATGATGGACTAGAAGGTTTAGGTCGTTCATAAGCGCTTGGATGCCTTTGAGTTGAGAGTCTTGGAGAGGCCAACCCCGACCAATGATGTGACCACATTCCAGCAGGAGTTGGCTAGTCTTCGTGCTGATGTTGCTTCCCTAATTTCCCTTGCTGCTGAGGTACCAGAGTCTGCCCTTGCGGTATCGAGGATGAGGTGGTGATGACTGCTCTTTTCGGCGATACCATGCCGCCACCAGATTCCTCCCGTGCTGCTGGGAAGCACTACTACTCCGACCACACTGCTGAAACTGAGGAGGCTCGACGTTTGAGGGAGTAGGAGTGCCATCAGTTTGAGTAGGCCGAAGGGAATCTATCCTTGATGAGGAGAGAAGATAACAACGGGCCCGTGAGGTGGATATTGTCCCATCTGGCAGTGTGAGCACTACTGAGGGTGCTATATTAGTTGATGAGAGCGCTACTGATAGAGTTCGTAGAGTTGATCCAGTGAGCTCCGGGAAACCGGACCTACTGCTTCTTAAGAGGTCTTCGGCGCATATGCGCCACAGGTTTGCTTTTGATTTTTGTGTATTGGGGACAATTACACCTTATTTTGTTAGGGGTGGGGTAAATGGATTGTGAGGGATTGGGTGAAGTGTGAGTAACCCAACTCATAATTCTCTCTTGGGGTTTTCTTGCATATGTTCTTTTCCCCCAATATATTATTTTAATTTCTGTTGAACCGGCATGTTTAAGGAATGTATCTGTAGAAGCAAGTAGAAGAATGAAAGCATGATGGCATAAAAAACATGAACAATTGATACCCGTCCAAAAAAGTTTGAAATGTGATAGATCTTTAGGCTTGATGAGTTGAATGTGCTGGATCTTAGTATGACATGATAAGGAACCGATTTGACCTCATGACTTAAGCTAAAACTTGAACTGGGTAATCTAATAATCTAATAATGAAATAATGTGCCAAGTGTGTGTGAAAAAAGTTTGAATGTTCATAAAGTGTGTGCCAATCTAGAACTTTCCTCGTTGGTCCTGCTAAGATAAAGAGGCTAGAAGTTGGGAAATGATCATATGCCCTTGTTCAAATAAGTCCACTCAAGACTAAATGATTCAACCAAAAGAAATAAATGTTTCCTTTGATCCAAATGTTTGAGCCTAATGTAGACCACTTTTTTCAATACACCTAATTCACCTTCCCTTAAATAATTGTCTTGGCCCCGGTCCCTCCCTGGACATGTGCACCTTGACTTAGGACAAAAGCCTGGCTAATTCAAAAAGCTACCTTATCTTGGCCCTGGTCTGACATCGGATATTGTGCACCTCAACGCATGCAAAATACAAAAGTTAAGGGTGGCTATGAAAAAGGAAAACCAAAAGAAAAAGGGTCTGAAAAGAGTTTTGTGTTGAAGAGAGAAAAAGAAAAGATAGAAAAAGATGTGACTTTGTGCAAAAATGAAGCAAAAAGATGAATAACAAAAGTGCTGAAATAAATAAAGAAAACTAAAGTGAAAGAAAAAGAAGAATGTGAAAAATAAGATATATAAAGTCAAAAGTCACATCTGCGTGAAAAAGAATCAAGGGAAAGAGCAGAAAAATAAAAAAGATGTCAAGAATTGGTTGAGAAGAAAGGTTAAAACCAATGTAATGTCAAAGAGGGAAGAAAGTCACTAAAAAGTACCCAAATGTACCCCACCTGACCCTGAGCCTACGTTACAAGCTAAGAAAGTCCTATAGTGATCCTCACACCTAGTTTGGAGATTCTAAGCAGTGAAAATAAGGGTAAGCCTATGGTATTGAGCACTAACTGTACTTGAAGTCACTTCTGAGCGTGAGTGTTGAATGAATCCTAAAACTTGAAAGTCATAACTATTGTGTGTGAAAAGGGATTTCTTTTGAAGTGAGGGCACTAGTTACACTGTTGGAGAATTGATACCTTGGTGATTGTGAAAAAGGTGTATGTTGTATTGTCTGTTGGTCGATCTATGGCATGTTTTGCTCCGTATGATTTAGCTTTAAGTCTAAATGAAAAGATTTGCACTAAGGAAATGGAATGGATTTAAAAGGCCATGTGATTGCTTGAGTTTGTATGTCTGCTTCTACATAAGTGTCGTTTAGAGTTTTAGTGTGTCGCTTGAGGACAAACAACAAGTTTAATTTGAGGGTGTTGATATACCGTGAGTTTATGGTATTTTTGATGCATTTCACTTAGAAGTTGTGTGTGTCTAGGGATACATTGTAGTAAAAATAATGTTTTATTTATTATGTTTGCAGCAAATAGGCTTGGAGGCGGTTGATGAAGATGTGGAGCTTAAAAGTGCAGAAGTACCCATCAACGGAGCCACCCACGGACCGTAGGTCTATCGACGGGCTGTGGGTGGTCAGTCGTAAGTCTTGGTCTGAAAATTTGAGTTCCAATACTCAACCCACGGAGTGCCAGGACGGACAGTAGACTATTCCACGGACCGTGGGTGAGGCATTGTAGGTGGAACATCAGAGAAGTCTGACAAGTGTGGAACGATGGACAAGACGACAAACCGTAGGTCGACCCACTGTCCGTCCTGTACGTCCGTCGGTGATGATCTGCAAGTTAAAGGTTCCAGTACCTGATGAAAATTTCTAAGTGTTGAACCATATAGGGTGACCTACGGACCATAGGTCGACCCACGGTCCGTAGGTCGTGTCGTCAACATAAACCGCATTCAGACAACTTATTTCCTTATTTTGTTTCCTTTTTATTTAGAACTTGTTTTCTATAAATAGGAGTTATAAACCCCGTTTTTGGGATTAGACATTATTGTAAACTCTTAGTTTTGGTGTTTTTGGGGAATTAACTTGCAAACTTTAGCAATTTGATTTCCGGATTTCGTTTTATAAGATTTTCACTTGGCAATAAAATTAAATATTTCGGGCGTCATCTATTCTAATTGTAAGTTCATGAATTCTTTCTTCTCAAACATGAATTGTAAACTCTTAAGCATGAGTAGCTAAATCCACAACTAGGGTTGTGGGAACCATGAGCAATTAACAAAGTATGAATAATAATTAAGTAATTATTGAATAGTGTTTATGCATGTATTGTTAATTATTTCTCTTAGAAGTCTTTTTAACGAGTACACGCGTTAGAACTCGCCTTGTTTCTACTTGCCGGACCAAGGACATAGTTAATGAGAAAAAATTAACAACAGAGATTTAGTGGATGCTATCTGATAGTCTAATGTCAATTGATGCAAGGGTGAAAACTAAGTCATACATTGATGTGATGTTTAATATGGGGTAAAGGTAAGGGTTACTAAAGCATACATTCGTAGCCGGACCAAGGTGCGAGGTGAAATTACCTATTTGGAGGACTTATCACTTAGGTATACCTAACTTACCAACTTTGCTTGTAAAACACTAGGAAAAGATTACTATTATTCGGATTACTGCGTTAAGAGCTTCTAGGGGACACATATACCCTAGTTTCTCTCTCATATTGATAATTCAAAGTTTGAATCTTGCTTGCTTGTTACTTAATCAATAATTTGTTACATGCTTACACTTACTTACTTGTCTCAAAAATAGTTTGACTAAACGGATATAATAGTGAGTTAAGTTTAAGTCTGGACCATATTCCTCGTAGGATCAATGCTTATACTTCTTTAAGGAGGTGTAATTTGAGCGTATCAAGCGCTTATGAACTAAAAGGTGTGGCTCAAATATTGTGTAACCAATGGAAGGAAGGGAGGCCGGAAGATGCGGGTCCTCTTGATTGGGAAAAGTTTAAGGTCACTTTTCTTGATAGGTTCTTTCCCCTTGAGATGAGGGAAGCCAAGGTGCTTGAGTTCATTAACCTTCGAAAATGAGGTATGAGTGCGAGGGAATATGCTTTAAAGTTCACTCAATTGTCTAATTATGCTCCATCAATGGTTCCAGATTTGAGGACTAAGATGAGTAAGTTTTTGTCTGGTGTGTCCGAAATGGTGATTAAAGAGTACCGAACCACCATGTTCATTAATGACATGGACAACTCTCGTCTCATGGTGCATGCACAACTAATTGAGGAGGATAAACTCAAGGAAAAGTGTAGAGAGGTAAAAAGGGTGAAGACCAGAGATGGAAATTTCTCTAATGCAAGGCCCGATGGACAAGGTCATCCTAGATTTCGACCAAAGTTTTTCGATCAAGCTTCCTCCAATGCTCCTCCTAAATTCAACCAAGATAGGGTGTCTAACCCTAAGACTCAAGGAGGTAATTCTAGTGGATCTTCATTGCCTAGGCCTAATTGTACTAAGTGTGGAAGGAAGCACGAGGGTAAGTGCCTAGCCGGCATGGATGGTTGATTTGGTTGTGGTAATAGTGGTCACAAAATGAGGGATTGCCCAATGCTTACGACTAAAGGAAGAGAGCGCAAGCAAGCTACTACTAGTGGTGCGGGTTTCAATGATCCTAAGCAAAACCATTTCTATGCACTTCAGACTCGAGGTGAACAACAGGGTTCTCCCGATGTGGTTACCAGTATGTTGAAAGTTTTCCAACTTGATGTTTATGCTTTACTTGATCCCGGTGTTACCTTGTCTTTTGTGACGCCATATGTGTCTTTGAGGTTTGATGTCTTTCGGATGTGTTGTTAGAACCTTTTTCTTGTCTCTACTCCTGTTGGTAATTCTATTGTGGCTAAGAGAGTTTAAAGAAAGTGTCCCGTTTCCTTGTCCCATAGAGTGACTCTTGTTGACTTGGTGGAGCTTGATATGTTAGATTTTGATGTTATCTTGTGTATGGATTGGCTGCACTCATGCTATGCTTCTATTGATTGTAGAACCCGTGTAGTCAAGTTTCGGTTCCCGAATGAGCCTATCCTAGAGTGGAAGGGGGGAAATTCTATGCTTAAGGGTCAGT
Organism: Solanum piurae; assembly: GCA_029582685.1. Lineage (NCBI taxonomy): Eukaryota > Viridiplantae > Streptophyta > Magnoliopsida > Solanales > Solanaceae > Solanum > Solanum piurae. The sequence goes on along the minus strand of JAJOOO010022970.1, from coordinate 4,508 downwards.
TTATTTCTTACCTTTAATCTAGAATTATGATTTCTAAGGGTTGCTTTTACTGTGTAGTTAGGGTGAGGAATGTAGATTCCGAAATCCCTTCTCTCGAGTCGGTCCACATTGTTAATGAGTTTCTGGAAGTGTTCCCAAATGATTTACTCGGTATCTCTACTGAGCGGTAAATAGACTTCAGTATTGACCTTCTTCTAGATACGTAATCTATCTCTATTCCTCATTGTCATATGTGTAACACCCCGTATCCTAGATAGACCAAAAATGCAGACTTTGAGAAGTTGCAGGTGCAACCCACGATTGCCATCCACGGACCGTAGGTCAGACCACGGTCCGTGCTGATGGTCCGTGGTTCACCACTACAACCTCTCTCCAAACCCAGCTCAGAAATTGGCTAAGTCTCAACCCACGGACAGACCTACGGTCCGTGGTTTGTGTCCGTGGATCAAGATTCTTTGACCTAGCCTCTGACATGAACTACGGTAGACCAGCACGGACCGTCATTCGATCCACGGTCCGTAGGTCTGACCGTAGATGACGGTCAGCAGCCAGTTAGATGAAAGTTGTTGATTGGGTCAACTTCAAATGGTCATAACTCTTAGCACAAAAGGAATTATGTGTCCCATGACTATGATATGATAGATAATTGAATCCTCTTTCCAGCGCCACCGATTTTGCTAAAATCCGACCTCCGAGTAAAAAAAGTTATGCATATTTTAGTGAAGGCCTGTCGAGCAGGTTTGACTAACGGACCCAATCGACGGACCGCCGATTGAATGACGGCCCGTTAGTCCCGTCCGTCAATCACTCAGACAGCAATTAAGTGAGGGGTCTTCTGGTCTTTTCCTATTTTGTTTAACCCCTAAGATACGTCGTTTAGACCCTAAATCATGATATTTTAGTCAGTTTAAGCCTAGAAACATAACTAAAACTTACCTAAGTCAATTCATTGATCAAAACATAGAAAATTAGAACGCTAAGAGGAGAAAGAGGTCAAGAACCCTATTTCAAGAACGCAACACATTTTCTTCAGTTCTAACCCTGAAATCGAAGGATTTCTCTGTGAAATTCATCACCAGGTATGTGGGATTTCACTAGTGGGTTCCTTTCACCCATTAGGTCCCTAGTTTTCAGTCAGTTTCTTGATTCCCTTATTATGACTAGACTTAGGGTTTCCTGAATGTTAGAATTATTGGGTTCTAAGCTGTTAGAATGATCCAAATATGATTAGTATGCTAATATTCAGTTTATTGCATGAATTCTGTAACCCTAGTTATGTATTTATTTAGTTCTTGAATTACACATGCTAGGTTAGATATTTCAGTCATTCAGTTATACATGCCTCAGTTATTAATGCATCAATATTAGTTTAATTGTTGTATTCTCAGTTTGCATGTTCAGTTCGAGCTATCCAGTAACTTACAAAAATTCAGTCATAATGTGTTAATCACTTAATCTATTGGGAGTAGCATAATACCGAGCTGGAGTAGGGTTCAGCGTACCAATATAGTCCCGGAACTACGAGCTACGTAGGTGTAAGTCCCATCTGTGGGCAATATCAGTTATTGATCACGCCACCATGCCTCTATACCTTTGGTCGGGTATATTGGGTCCTCTCGATGGGGCGTATACATCGGACACCACATTTAGCTCATGTGGTTTTATTATCGGTTGGTAGTAGCTCCCACAGTTCAGTCAGACTCTGTTGCATTGACCATATTTCAATACAGTTTAGTATTCAGTCTCAGCATGTTATAAATTGGTCATTGCATTCAGTTAGCTCAGTATTCAGTATCTATATCATGTTCAGATTATATCATTGCCTATTTGCTTTGTTCAGTTATATGTTATTTCAACTGTATTCTATCCTGCATGCTCAGTACCTTTCAAGTACTGACACATACGTGGGCTACATCTTCTCGTGATGTAGGTTCAGGTTCTCAGCATCCAGATCACGCTTAGATCGGTTCCCGATCTCCAGTTCAGCAGAATCAGTGGTAAGTCCTCATTCTCCGAGGACAATAGTCATGAGTTTCTTTCAGTATTTTTTGTCCTTTAGTTTCAGTTTTGCTAGACTTAGGTGGGGCCTGTCCCAGCATTTCTAGTCAGTTAAAGGCTATTTTCAGAGATAGTTAGATTCTGCTTAGTATTGAGTTAATATCTTCTTTGTATTAAACTCATAAGTTATCATTTATCTCAGTTATAGTATATGGGTATTCCCCATCTTTTCATTATAAATTATGATTTAGCTTCCGCATAAATTTATTATCTTTAGTATTCTCATGATCATGCCAATAGGGTTAGCTTGGGATCACTTGTGGTGCTAGGTCCCGTGTCCACGTCTCAGGGGTAGTCTGAGGGCGTGACAAACTTGGTATCAGAGCACTAGGTTTAAGTGTCCAAGGATGTCTGAAAACCGCACTAAGTAGAGTCATTTTCATGGGTGTGAAGTGGACTACATCTAATGAGGGGGAGGCTACAAAGTGTTTTAGGAAATCTTTATTTTCTTGTTACTCTTATCGTGCGTAAGGTATGATCTAATTCCATCCTAACTCGACGTTCTACATTTTAGATGATGCCTCCTCGTAGAGCTAACGACAGGAATGCGAATGCCAGGAACGCAAACGCAGCTCCTCCATTTCCAGATCAGGAAGTCTCAAATACTGAATTCAGAAATGCCATTCAGATGTTGGTTCAGAGTGTCGCTAACCAGAACATTCAGCGAGCTCCAGTTACGGTAAATGCCAATGTTGAGTCAGCTGCAGCCAGGGTGCGAGGCTTTGTTAGGTTGAATCCGCCAGAGTTCTTAGGATTGCAAGTTGGAGAAGATCCCCAAAACTTCATTGATGAGGTCAAAAAGATCTTTGAGGTGATACAGATCACTGGGAATGATCGGGCTGAGTTAGCATCTTACCAACTTAAGGATGTGGCTCATATCTGGTACACTCAGTGGAAGGAGAAAAGGGGTACAAATGCAACTCCTACTACTTGGGATTGTTTCAGCGAAACCTTTCTGGACAGGTTTTTCCCCATGGAGTTGAGAGAAGCAAGTGCCTAGGAATTTATGAACTTAAGGCAGGGTAACATGACAGTCCAAGAGTATGGGCTCAAGTTTAACCAACTCTCCAGGTATGCTCCTCACATGGTTGCTGACTCCAGGGCTCAGATGAATAAATTTCTTTATAGGGTATCAGACTTAGTGAAAACAGAGTGCAAGAATGCTATGTTGTTGGGAGACATGAACATCTCTAGGCTCATGACTCATGCTTAACAGGTTGAGGCTGATAAGCTTAGGGAACAGGCTAAGGAGACTAAAAAAGCTAGAACATGTAACTACGAGTATTCCCAACAGAAATCGGGTGGTGGAAATCGCTCACAGTTTCAATAGAAGTCTTCGACTCCAGCCCATTCATCAGCTAGTGTTCCATCCTCCAGGTTTCGTCTCAATGAAGTGTTACAGGTACCAAAACCTACCCAACTTGCCTTAAGTGTGGTAAGAACCATCCGGGCGAGTGTCTTGCAGGAAAGAAGGATGCTTTGGGTGTGGTCAGTCTGGTCACAGGTTAAGGGATTGTCCTTCTAGACAGGGTCAAAGAGGAAATAATAGTAGAGCTCAGTTTACAACTTCAGCAGCATTAGCAGGTCGTCCGACTCAGCAGGGTAACTCATCTGGTACAGATGGCGGACAACGCCAAAGCAGGCTCTATGCTCTTCAGACTCGTCAAGATCAGGAAGATTCTCCTGATGTAGTCACTGGTACGTTACGAGTGTTTGATCTTAATGTTTATGCATTGTTAGATCTAGGGCCTACTTTGTCTTTTGTAACTCCTTACAGAGCAATCCAATTCAGTGTTAGCCCAGAAACTCTTTCAGAACCCTTCTCAGTCTCTACTCCAGTCGGTGACCCAGTTATAGCTAGTCGGGTATACAAAAATAGCCCTGTCACAGTCTCTCAGAAAGTCACCTCAGCAGATCTTGTAGAGTTAGAAATGGTAGACTTCAATGTCATTCGAGGCATGGATTGGTTACATTCCTGTTAAGCCTCAGTTGATTGTAGAACTAGGATTGTTCGGTTTCAGTTTCCAGACGAACCAATCTTAGAATGGAAGGGTATAAGCTTAGCGCCTATGGGTCAATTCATTTCTTACCTTAAGGCCAGAAATATGATCTCTAAGGGTTATCTCTATCATCTAGTTCGGGTTAAGGATTCTATTTCTGAATCACCTACTCTTGAGTCAGTCCCTGTAGTCAATGAGTTTCCAGAAGTGTTTCCAAATGATCTTCCCGGAGTTCCTCCCGAAAGGGAAATCAACTTTGGAATTGATCTCATTCCAGACACCCAGCCTATCTCTATTCCTCCTTACAGAATGGCTCCAGCTGAGCTTAAGGAATTGAAAGAGCAGTTAAAAAACCTTCTAGATAAGGGCTTCATCAGACCTAGTATTTCACCTTGGGGTGCACCAGTGTTGTTCGTAAAGAAGAAAGATGGTTCTCTCCGAATGTGCATT
>JAJOOO010022969.1:0-19350 GCA_029582685.1 Solanum piurae | reverse complement strand
TGAGCCTAAGTGGCGATACAACATTTTACCTCACGCTGTCAATTACCATCCTATACCTTGTCGGGGTTATAGGAAGATAACTCACTAAGTGGATCCACTAGCTTAACTTAAGTGATCATCTAAAAAGTATGATCCTTTAATACCCATGACGGCTACATGGTTTATGGAGACTTGAGTTAATATGAACTCGCATCCCCATATCGGTGCTCAATACTACTCCCAAAATAATTATACTTAGCTCATATGTTTTAAAAAAAACAACTTATTTCTTTGGTTTGAGATAATTACTCAAAACTTAGCTTAAAAGCTCTTTTGGAATCGATGTTTCCCTTTCTTATTCAAATGTCAAAACATTTAAAATTCTTGGGAATACTTAGTTCCCTTATAGATTTTTGAGAAATAAACTCAACTCTTTACTCTTTGCTTAACTTGAAACTTAAGTTTTAAAACAAGGTTAAAACGTTTGTTAAAGAGTTTTGAAAACTTTAAAAACTTTGCTTTGACTTTCTTCTTAACTTCTAGACTTGACTCTTAACTTCTCTTGACTTTGATCATAACTTTCTTTGAATTGGATTATGGATTCAAGGCTCATGATCTCATGTTTATGGATGATTTCATGATGTTTAGATGAACCTTAGAGTGTTGGAATCAACTAGAAAATATAGGTACATTGCTAAGGAACAAGTACTAAAAGGTGGGGAACGAATGGGGAGAACTGGCGTCACTGGCACTCTGAGAGGCGCGGGGCGCCAGCCCTCAACATTCAGGGACTGGTCTGGGGCGCGCTGGCTGGCGCGACCCCCCAAGGGTGAACATTCAGAGACTCTTTTGGTGGGCGCTGGCTGGCGCGACACCCCACCTCTATCCCCAAGTGTTTGACGACTTTTCTCCTCCGTTTTTCATCTCTAAACCCTCTAAACTTCAATGGTTCGTTCTCCAAACACTTAGGATCATTTATACTCTAAATATATGATAGATTCAAACATAAATTACACCCGTAAACATGAATCAAATCGCAAGAACCATCAACAACACAACCCACAAGAAATTCAAACGAAACTTCAACAATGTTCATCAAGAACTCAATTTCTAAACGTTCAAAGACTTAATTTCGCTGAATTGAAACGTGGTTGACGCGTGGATAAACTAAACCAATTCTATGTGATCTCACATACCTTAGTAGGGATCACCCCCGATGAAATCCACAAGCAATCCACGACGATCTTGACGGATCTTGAACATTTTTCTCCTTTCTCCTCTTTTCTCCTTTTCTTTTCTCTTCTCTCAAAATCCTAACTCTTTTTGGTTAAAGTGAAAACTAATATAACTCATCTTAGAACCCTAATTAATCACCAAAAAGGAAATCAAATAAAAGGGTAAGGAAAATACCAAACTACCCTTTCAAAATTCGGATTGAACTTTCCTTATTCCAACAGCCCAACTTCCAAAGGGCATAACTCACTCATACGAGCTCGGAATTACGCAAAATCGGCGGTGTTGGAAAGATAATTCCAAGATATTTCCAACCATATCTAAAAATACACTAACTCATCCTGAGCTAGGAGTTATGACCATTTGAAGTTGACCAAAAACTGACTTTTCCTAACTTAATTAAATTTCTAGATTTTAATTCTTTCCAAAAATGACTATTTCCAATTATAAGCTTCTTCCTAGTTATTTCAAATTGTGAGATGTTACAGTATGGTCCTACCCTCGGCAAGTAGAACAACCCTTTTTCGATGTGGGGTATACACTGGATTCTATGTTAAGCGTTGGTCTATGTTGGTTAAGGCGTATGTCCTCAATATGGTAGTAGTATGAACAAGAATATGAGTTATGAACTATGGGTACTTAAGAAGCTTTACTTAGTATGGGTAAGAGTATGGGATCTTACTTATACATTGCACAAGTATGCTTTGAAGATATCTATGGTATGTTCCTTTTGTGTTATGATGATTTATGTAATGCATATACTTATGGCTTATGTTTGTGATGTATGTTTGATGGATTGTTGCCGTAGATGCCTTCCATCATATGATTGAATAGAGGTGATAGGATCCCTTGTCTAAGAGAATCAATCTAAAGGATAAAATCAAATATGATAAAGAGGTAAGATGGCCTAAAAAGTGGTACCTAGCCTAGGTGGGGTTATGGGGTCTCATCTATGCATTGCACAAGTATGACTTGTAGGTTACTTAAGGAGTTTCTTTTACATTATGAAAGTCCAAGTATTGGCTAAGCCATGAATATGAAGTATTTCCTATGTGTATGGATTATGCTCTATGATGACTAGTGCTGACATGATGTCTATGTTGGAGGTTGTGCTTGTGACGATGTTGTTATCGCATATGCTTTTAGTCTATGCTTTAAGATGATGTGTCTCACACTTATGACTCAATTTAATTGATATTTATGATTATGGTATATGTCTTATGTTGACTAATGCCTCTTATATGCTTATGTGATGGTTTATGCAAGCTAACATATTTAGTACATTTCGTATGAACGCATACTTTTGCCTACATTCTCATCAAATGTAGGGTTCGGTGATTGGAGTTTCATTCTTGAGGATGGGTTTCTAAGGAGCAAGGAGTTGAAGATTTGGTGAGTCCTCATAGCTTCAAGGACAAAGCCACTATTTCCTTTATATCTTTTATTTTCATGTTTTGAAACTATTATATGGGCTATGCCCCAAAGGTTTTATTCAAAGTTGAGTTTAGATGGTTTGAGACAAAGTGTAGTAAGACTTCCGCTTGTTTTTACAAAAGACTTCAATTGTATGGAAAAGGTTTTAAAATTTCTGTACTTTTCTATTATCTTATGTTATGATATGCTAAGGGCTTGTATGAGACCCCTTCGGGGTCAAGTACGCCATGTTACTTCTCAGGTGTACCCCTGGGTCGTCACACTAAAATACATCCTAGACGTGACATGGTATATAAGACCCCGAGAGGCCCTACACAGTCCACTTGATATACATATACACAATATAATCGACAATAGTAGGAAATCTCATATGAATTAAACAATTTGACATTAATAGCGAAAAACTATCATAGTCTTGACAAGCCATCTAGTACATCAAGGAGTGTTTGGGATGTAACCCGTACACCACGTACAACATCCAAAAAATAAAGACATATAAAAGAAATAAAGGTGACATGGTCCTCGAAGTATGGGAACTGACCAAGTCTTCAAATCTCTAAAGTGATCGATTGCCACAAGCGGGAGGAGAGGAAGCATCACACCCTATATTAGTGAAACAATGTAGGCACAAGTATTCATTAGTACATGGAATTTACTAAAAATGAGGGATATGCATAAAAACATGAAACATGATTATAAAGAGACATAATCGAAACATGATATGCATGACCAAGATAAACGTAGTAAAAGTGATGAATCACAAATCATGTACATGGTCAATGCATATTAAAAACATAAGGAAAGCTTCATAAAATCTTTAAGAACAACTTGATGATTTTGTGGGATATTAACTATTAACCGACATAGACCACGTGAGCTACTACGTGGAATACGGTGTCTTGATCCCACACCAAAAATACATATCCTACTTGCTAAGGAAAGAACTATTACTTATAGCTTAGGAGTATCCACTAGATATGTAACTAAGGCCAATCCTATGGGGGCACGTAGTTAGGGACAAAGAAATTGCTACTAGAGACTCGGTCTCTACTAACGGGAGAGGCTCCATCTCAATATCCTCTCGATGCTAATTAAAATCTCAATAAATTAGTCTTAAATATATGCATAGCATCATACATGGAAAAGTACAATTAAGTTACTAATCCAAGCTAAAAACATAATAGAATAGCACCTTAAACAATGTGTGAGAAACTCTTCACCATTCATGATTACTTCATGTGAGAAAACCTTTCACAATCTATGCATATATGAAAACCCTTTCACATGTTAATTGATTCTTATCTTAAATCAACTTAGATCATAAATCATAATTTTTTCATAGATCATGCATACTTTTTATGAAAACATCATTTATAAATTCATGGCCTTTTTGGGTTCATAGTCAAAATCATGTATCATGCATGAGTTCATGTGAGAACAATAGGATATCATGTAATTGATTAAAAACAATCATAATAAGATCAAATTTTATGAATTGAATCAACACAATTAGAATCCATGAATAAATTGAATAAAAACCCAACCAATTTAATGAAATTGAATTGGAGAACTGAGGAAATCTTTGGGACTCAATGGGTGAATGGAACTTATTGATTAACTCCCACATACCTTGATGTTGAAGCCCAAAATGATTGTGAAAAACAGACCTCATTTGCAACCCCAGTTTTCTCTTCCTTGATCTTGAGAGAAAAAAACTTGAGAGGATTTTTGGAGAACGAAATGAAATGGGTAGTTTTCTTGGAATAAATATGTTATATGGTCTCTTTTATAGGAAAAATGATGTTATATAGGTATTAGGTTCATGGGAAAAGACCTAGATCCCCTTAAAAATAATTGTCAAACAGACCCTACGGCTACGACCTACGGTTCATAGGAATTTCTACAAACAGTACTGTTCAATTGTAGGTTGAGCGACTGGGCCCTAAAATCTTGGGTAATTTCTATGACGCACTTCTATGGATCATCAAACTCTCTACGGTCCGTAGACCTCAACTTTTAACTCAAAATTTTACTAAGTCAAGATCAATTCTACAAGACAACCCTACGACCCATAGAACAACCTACGACTCATCGAACCCTTCCATTGGGGTGAGGTCTTAAACCAAATCTCAGAATCCATCCTATGAATTCCATCTATGGCTCTTCAAAACTCCTACGGTTCGTCATGTCAAGTCGTGGGTCAAAGATAGGTTGGGCTGATTTCTGTGCAAGTTGTAGTTTGAGGAGGTTTGGTTGGGATGAAAGGAGTATTCGATTTTTAGTTAGTTTGCCTTGTTTATTTAGTTACTTGTTGAGTACCGTGTTAGTTGGTACTCACTCATTCCTTCTACACTTAAGCAGGTCCACAACCCAGTACCCTGTGATTGTTGTTCTTCTTTTCTTATTTCTGAGGCATGTCAAAGGATTATTGAGAGGTAGTTGCTTGTCATCCCGACAGACCCTCTTTTTCCTTATTTTATGTTTTTTTCTATTTTATGTTTTTTTCTATTTGAGAGACAAAGACATTGATACTTGTAATTATCTTTCATTTCTGCACTTTATGTATTAGTGACTTGTACACGTGACAATCAGGTTTTGAGTTATAATAGAATGAATATGTTTTTCGCTTTTATCTTGTTCTTGATTTACTTTACACATTTCTTTGGTTTCGTTGGGTTGAGATTGACTTGCCTTGTTGGCAATAGACAAGTGTATCACGTCTATTTTTGGATTGTGACATCTATTTTTCAAAGTTTGGACAAATCCTTCCTTGTTCCCTTTGATATAAAGCCATATAGGAGATTCACTAACAATGAAATGGACTAAGAATGAGTATAGGATTATATATATTTCCCACACCAATATGATTTTGTCATATATATATATATATATATATATATATATATATATAGATACCAGTTAACAGGATCTCTGAAGACTGTCGGTAATCTGAGCGGTCATCTTCAATCTAGTTTAGCATTAGCATCCGAATTCAAGGAAAATCCGAATCGAAATATATACAAATTTTTATATAGTTTTATGACTGTATGGAAGGATCTATCCTTTTACCCGAGCAAGGGGTCTGTCAAGATTTAATACATATTTTTATTGAGCCCATGTGTCTACCAGTTCTAACGAGGTATAGGCGCCCTTTTCAACTCCTTAACGGGGTTAGAACCACGGCTGGCTAGACGAAGTCAAGAAAAAGCCAATAAAAATAGTATCGAATCTGACTGTACCACCATCTCAGAACCAAGTCAAGAAACCATATATAAATTTATTTATATTTTGATAAATTCTAGATCTTTCATGATAAATTTAAAAGAGAAGTTAGTTATCCGACATAGATATGAATCTCTTAGTCGGATATAGTCACGGCTTAAATGAGACAAATTTAAAAGATAGAAATAAAATATAATACCTTATAATAATGGCCGATTCCAAGGCCTATGAGAGAACTTTACAAGTTTTATTTACTTTCGATCAGTATCCGGTGAACTCAAACTTTACAAATTGAGAGCTTTACTGTTGGAGAGAGAAAAGTAGAGAGAGAGAAAGGTTTCTAAGCTGCTGCCTAACAAACTAAAAGATAAACTTAATTATAGAAGGAAAAAAAACATTTTGAATCTTTGTACAGTAGAAGTGGGTCCCATATCAGTGGGTTCCTTATGTACAGTAACAGTGTATCTATTGTTTATGATGACTTTTACTGTAGAAATGTCTTCACAATTAGTCCTTTTCCTTTAATTTTTTGAGGAAATCTTCCGCCTTTCTCAGAGTATCTTCTGACATAGGATTTTTAACAGGTTGAGATTCTTCGATATCATCGATAGCGTCATCGCTTGTCTCACTTCTCATAGAAGTGTCAGATTTTTCATATTGAGTGAGATTGAGAAGCAGACTCCTCTTAACCTCTTCTAAATAGTTTTTGATCATTTCTTCTTTATCTCCATCTTGAACGGAGATTTTTCTGGCAATATGCCTGACCGAGCTATCATCGATGATTTCCTTTTGGGGAGTAATACCATATTCTTGGGTCTTTTTTGCAATAAGATCCAGCAGTTCTTGCCCATATAATGTTTTTGTTTTGGGATCCTTTTTCATCTTTATCCCAAAAATTATTGTAAAAAGTTCTATATAAACAAGGGATTTGTTCCTCGGTGAATCCCACTTCCGGGATCCATTTGTGAATCCAAGGGACAGAGAATTCAATGAAAAATAAATCTGGTCTATTTTTTCTAGATAATATATATGATCTGTATTGTATAACTCATTAAGATTCGGAGAGACTTTAACCCATTCTTTATATAATTTGAGAAAGGGATCAGGCAAACATTTTATAGTTGGGCCGTGGTATGACCACCAATTTAGAAACCAATTAGGAATTGATCCTGCAAATATCTTTGCACATATTTTCAAAAACCACGTATGTTTATGTCTTTCGTTATTATAATAGAGGACTTTATCAAAGGCCTGAATATAGTCCCAGTATGTGAAACTCATAACGATTTTGTTTAGGTTGATCTGCCTTTCTTTCATGGTGGAGATACCCCAATCTTCAACAGATATAATCTATTTAATTATCATTTTCGAGAATTTATAAACATTCCCACTAGTGTTGTAGCCTGAAAAGTGTTGAAATTCAACACTACCAGTGCTTATCAGAATGGTTTCGTAATATGATCGAGTTTTATATGACTCACCCGGGAAATATAAACCGTTTATTAGGTATCGCTGGAATATCTTCCAGGGTTCTTTTCTCTGAATTTCAAAGTTTTCTAAAAGAAATATCATTTCTTTTTTGATACCTTTTCACAAGACTTGATATCATCATTGTCTTCTTTGGCTATTGATGCAAAAATATCATTTTTCTTTTGTGACAAATAAGCTTGTAGCGGTGCATATAACGGGCTGTCTTCTGAAATATCTTGTCGATGTACTGAAGAACGTACTGAAGATGAAGCCTCACTTTGGGAGATTCTTGAGTTTATCAAACTCCTTCTTCCCATTTGTATAACTGGGGAGTTAGAAGAGGATCCATAGGATGATCTTGGGGATGATCTTCCCCTTCCTCTTGTATTATTTCCCCTACCTCTGCCTTTGGTTACCCAAGAAGGGTCCATCCTGCAAACATAACACTTTGCTTTATTCGGATGTATCATAATAGTCACTGTAATAATTATCCTCATCGATACCAACAATTTTTTCATAATCATGTATAGAGAAATCTTCTCTAATAATATCGTCGATAATTTCACATAAAATTAATTCCTGCAAATCTTTATTAAGAGGAATTATTTTTAAAATAGTAACTAAAAATTTTTCATCAATAAAAGTTGTATAAAAACTCATTATGAATTTAAATATTCTCGAGATAGAAAATCCGAAAGAGAGTTATCACTTCCCTTTTTATATTGGATCTCAAAATCAAAAGGAGCTAACTGAATCTGCCACCTAGCAAATATTAATTTTGATGCATCATGTTTAAAATCTTTGTTGAACATATACTTAACAGATTGAGCATCAGTTTTTATCAAAAACTTTTGATTATATAAATCATCCTGAAATTTTAACACGCATTTAACGATGGTTAATATTTCGATAGCCACCGTAGTATATTTCTTCTGGGCCTAGCTCCATTTCCCAGAATGGAATCTGATCAAATATTCATTTTTGTCATTGGGATTCATTTGTTTTAATATCCTATCATATCCAATATTAGACGCATTTGTCTCAATAATTTTTTGCCAAGCAGGGTTAGCAAGAGTTAAGCATGGTAAAGATTGAACACGAAGTTTAATATCCTTTACCAAAGTGGTATGGCTATTAGTCCAAGGTGATTTATAATCATTTTTCAGCCTGTCGTATAAAGGGGCTAAATCACGAGATAATTTTTTTATAAAAAGGAGATATGTAATTTAAACTCCCTAAAAACCTTTGCAATTGAGTCCTATCAGTGATAACATCAGGAAATTTTGATGCAAAGTCGATTGATCTTTGAATCGGGGTAACTTTCCCTTGACAAACATGATGTCCTAGAAATCGAACATCAGTTTGGAACAAACTCATTTTTGGTTTAGAAATGACCAAACCATTTTGTATAACAATTTTCTTAAAGATATCAAGATGCTTAATATGCATTTCAAAACGTTTTTGAGAATACTAAAATATCAACAATATAAACAATGATAAAATCTAAATATGGATTAAAAATATCATTCATGATTTTCTGAAATTCAGATGGGGCATTTTTCAAACCGAATGGCATAACATTCCATTCATATTGCCCAAATGGAAAATCAAAAGTTGTTATATAAGCATGCTCTTTAAATATTTGGATCTACCAATATCCTAATTTTAAATCAAATTTTGAAAATATATTGGCATCATATAATCTAGACAATAAATCTTTTTTGTTGGGAATAGGATACCTAATCCATTTTAAATATTTATTTAAAGGTTTATAATTGATAACCAATCTAGGGACGCCACGTTCCTTTTCAGCAGCATTATTAACATAAAATGCAGTACAAGACCAAGGTAATTTTGAAGGTTTTATTAAACCCTTTTGTAATAAATTATCAATTTTTTTTACAGAATTCTACCAATTTGGTGTTCATCTGACAAGGACGAGATTTAGTAGGAATATCATTCTCAGAAAATTCATCTTCATATGGAAGAGTAACAATATGCTTTTTTCGATTCCAAAAAGCACTAGGATGATCGGCACAGATATCAACTGCAATTTGTTCAGAAATTAATTTCATTTTTTCATGTACTTTGGTGGATTTCAAAGTATCAAATATATTTATGCTTAGCAATTCTAGTTGCAAAGAATCAATATGCCTTTGTTTCATATTAATTAAAGCATTAATATCACGAGAAATTGGGTCAGTGATAAAAGTATAACTTATATTTTTGTCTTCATAAGTAGCAGTAAAACCTTTAGCATTTATGCTAGTAAATGGATAAATAGTATTTATAAAGGGTGTTCCAAGTATTATTGGAGGGTATAACTGATTTTAACCAAGAAAAGAAATGCGGAATGCAGACTTTATTTTGGCAAATACGCATATTAGGTAATTTATACTTTATATCTAAAGCATGTCCAAAAGTAGACTTAACCATATGAGTTATTTTTTCAAAATATTTAGTAGGTACAAGACCTTCTTGAATACAACTAACATCAGCTCCACTATCAATCATAGCAATATCAGTTATTGAAAAACTATTATCAATCAAGATGGTGCATTTAATATATCATTTATGAGCAGTAATAATTTACATCATTCCTAAAAACATACCTTGTCTAGGATCAAGATTAAAAGGTTTTGCAAGAGTATTTCCTTCAACAATATTTTTTCCTTTGTTATTAACTGTTTCTATCTGAGTAAGTCTATGATCACAAATCATTTGATTTTGTTTAAGAGATTTAATCTCATTTTTCAAATTTTCAATTTCATTTTTCAAATCATCAAAGGAAGAATCTCTTGTAGGAGTAGTTTGTTTATTAAGTCTGTTATTAATTTCAGACAATGAATAAGGTGCAGCATATTCAAATTCAAAATCATTCCTTTTGTTTTTCTAAATTTTTTGAAGAACTTGAACTAATATTATTATTTGCAGCCAAATGAATAATTTTTTCTCGAAGATCATTATCAGTGACCTCCTTTAAAAGTTCTATCACATTATCAGAAGTAATAGTATTTATATTTAAATCTTGAAATTGAGATTGCAATTTGTAAAATTCATCATTTTCACAAGAACAAATATCACCATGACAAGAATTGCAAACATTCATTTTATCATGCTGATTACTATCAGATAAATCAAGCAAATCAACTTCTTCTTTAGAACCTAAATCAAAATCATATTCAGACTCAGAACCAGAAGTGTATAAGAAACTATAAATCGTATCATGAACTTCTTCATCAAGTTCTAGGGATTTCAACTTTTCAAGCTTACAATTCGGTGTTATATGACTGAAATTTCCACATCTGTAGCACTTGATTTTAGCGAGATCTCGCTTAGACCTATTCTTGGTAAATCTATTAGTCTTACGAAAAGCTTTTCTAGCGTCGTGCTCTTCCTTAGATCTATATCTAGATCTCTTTTTTCTATAAGGTTTATTAGGGTTGGAGTATTTAGAATCCCTATATTTCTTCTTCTTGCTATTAGCAGAAGTATCAGGTAAATCGAACTGGGTACAAAAGTCTCCTAGCTGAGATCTTTTGTTTAAGCTTATCCATCTTAAGCTGTCTAGATAACTTCAATTCATTGCACAAATTTATTCCTTCTTGAGTGCAAACTCCTATCAACTTACCATAAGTATAATCCTTGTAAGGAATTTCACCATGATCAGTCCTCAGAGTTTTTCTAACTCTTTCGGTAAATAAAGGGGGAAGACCATCTATAAACTTAGTTTTCCAATGCTCATAACTATTTTTGGGTAATTCCATCACCCTACTCATATAAGTATCTTTATACCATCTAAAATCTCCCAAGGTTCTACATCGTAGACCATTTAACAGGGTACGAACAGTTTCATACTGATTGGTAAATCTACCATTAAAATTTTCTAAAATGGTTAAGACTAAAGTATAAACAACGTCTTCTCTATTTTTTACTAGAGTCATGCCTAAGTTATCAACACCTTCATTATCAGCAATAGTATTTATCACTGCTGCTTTTTGCTCGATACTCATATAATTATCCCACCAACCTCTGAGTTGGCCAGTAAAACCTGCAATAATCATTTTGCAAATATTTCTATCTGTGTTTTTAACACTTTTACAAATAGTTGCATACATAAGCATTCTATGAACAAGAATAGTTAATGTCTATCAGTCAAACCATCAAGATTCCATTCATAAATTTCAGACCCACTATAAGAGGTATTAGTCTGATTCCAGTCTCGTTCCTCTATTAACACATCTTGAGGAGTTGGTCAGGAATAATAATAGGTATGCATGCTTGGTTTATGGGCATACTTAGTATTATTATTCTTTTTGAGATAACCATGAAGTTTATTAAATTCTAAAGAAACATGATTTTTAAAATCAAAAGTTTTTTCCATTTCATCTGCAAAATTGTTTGACAAATTAGTAGGCTTTGCACCAAATTCAGACAATTTTTTATCAAGAAGTTCTTCTAAATCATATAATGATTTAAATTTAAAATTCCGAATCTCAGGGGGCCTTTGCACATGAGTAGCAACAGTCTGAGCTTCCGAATTATTTTTAGAAGTAGAAGCCATAGTAGAAGTTTTAAAATCATTTTTTATTTGAATTACTAAAGAAGTTAATTCATTTAATTTTTTATCGAGAGAACTAATATGTTCACCCAAAACTTTAACATAAAGTCCCAAATAATTATTTTGAGAAATTAAAGTATTTATTTCATTAATGCTGACTGCTGCAACATCCTCTTCAACAAATTTTTGAAAGGAAGTAAAGGTGATACCTGTATTATTTGGTAAAATAAAAGATGACTGAGGTGGATAAACAGCTTTAATAATATTACCATATCCATCTTTATAAGATCGTTCAAGAACGTTGATGAATAAAGGTAAATAAGTGGTTATAAACCAGGGTACAAAATATATAATTTGATTATGTAGAGCACAAGTTTCATAAAATTCTCGAGAGAGATTATTCAAATCAGTAGCACTATATGTGTCAAAAAACCATGTTTTAAACTGGTTTCATTTATCGCTTGAAAATTCATTCTGAACGTAATTTCTTGCCAGTGAACCTGGACTAAAATCTATTTGGTGTACATTCATCATTAAGTTTTATTAGGATCAAAATTCATTTCGGATACAGAAGGAATATCCTTATCAGAAATATCAGAAGAATTATCATTAGCTTGAACAATATTCGTACGAGGATCAATTTTTTTTTTATTAACAAGTTTATTATTTTGATCAGCAGATATAATAGAAGGTATGGTATGTAAAGAAGCAGCACGATTACGAGCCGGACCATACATAGGTTCAATAGGAGAAATATGATGAATAGCAGGCAATCTTCTATCAGAAAACAAATGTCTATTAAATGGAACACTTTTATCATCAAACTGAATGTAAATCCTTCCATCAGGATTTTTTGTAATATGAGAATACTCAGAATTAGTCACAGCATTTGATATCTGACTTGAGGATATAACAGAATCCAAAGTCCAAGTAGTTGGAAAATTAATTTCTTCCCATTTTATAGGTCTTCTAGTAGTGACCTTAGATTTAACAAAATTAGTTTCTACTAAAATAGTCTGATCAGATGTATCATATAACTTACATCTCGGGTTTAACGTAGAAAGCAATTTAAAATAAATTATATAAGATAAACAGATTAATTCAGATCCAGGTGCATAATTATAACCATGCGTTTTAACATTTAAAGTTAAAGCATCAAGAATATTAACATCAGTTAAAGATAATTGCAAATTAGGCTGAGTATTAAAATATAATGGGCCATATGCCACAGTGGACTCAATCGAACCCATCAAGGATTGTCTAAAATTTAAATTTCTAGCATCATGAAGAACGGCTAAAAATGTTTCGGGCAACCTTTTAAGAGTTAAAGGTTTAAAAGCAATTTGAATCATGCCAATATGCAAGAAATTATACTGACTTTTATATAAATTGATATCTCATTTATTTAATAAACGAATAGTCTGTTCGGATGAATTTAACGCCAAAGATTGCTCAATTATTTTAATTAACTGTTTATGAGATATTTTATCAAACCAACCATAATCATAAATATATAGTTTTAATATCAACTTTAGGAATAGTTCATTTGTTTAACAAATCAAGGTTCTGAGATAAATCTACCTCTTCCAATCTAGTACTTACTTCTCCTAGATCCATGTTAAAAAGTTCATATCTATTTCGTATACTTCATATCTATCATATATATATATATTTCTTTAGAATTGAAATTAAATTAATCATTGGGAGGGACAATTTATTAGCTGTCCCTCTGTGCTAATAAGTCATGTTATTTCATTAAATAATGCTACCATTGACTTTGAAGGTCCATGGGAACATTAGCTGTCTCTCTGTATACTAATAATAAATATGATAAAAACCCAAGAATTATCCATTAAATAAAACAACCATTGACTTTTTGGTAGTATTTAGATCCAGTCCTTTTTTGTTAGCTTTCTCCCACTGCAAATCTTTATCAATACACATATTTTTCTAATCTTATATTTAGTTATCAACAACACTTTTTCTTTGATTTGATCACAACTTGGAGATACAAAAAGGCAAAAGAAGATCAATCAACTACTCACAAATTGTAAGATATATTAACTTTTGATTTGCTTTCCTTCTTTCCAAAATCTCTAAGTTCTTAAATTGATGCAACAGCTGAATTATTAGTCCATTTTCGTTTTACCTTGATGACAACTACTATTAATTGTTTTATTTGAATGACTTGATTGAACGAAAAATGATCAATGTTGTCTAAATCTGTAAATTTGAGCATCTAAATTTAGTTAGTAGGTTGAATGCATAATAAACTACATTATGAAGTTAGTGAATGCTACTTATAGTAATTCAAAAGGTCATAGCCAATGATCAATATTAACATTTACATCCAAATCAAAAAATAAAAACAGTGATGATATGATTCAACTTTTGACTTGAGACCTTCCACTTATAGAATAAGTATGATGATGAAACTGATATTTCAAGAGTTGGTGAACTTGCAGGGACTTTCTACTTTTTCTACGGAAGATGGCTCGAAATGACATTGACAATGTGTTACATCACCTAAGAAAGATAAAGAGTGTAGGTGATGTGAATAGAGTCAAGATTGATCAAATTGAGACACTTGAAATGGAGCTAAAAAATTTGCAAACTTTTCTCAAATACAGTCATGTTCTTTGGCCTAATTCCTTAGTCAAAATAAAAGAGAAGGCCACATTGATTGTGGAAATGCTTTAATCAGTTTTTGGTGGAATTCCAGATGAATGCAGAACTAACATAAATGTGGAAAGGCTACTAACAACGTTACGGGAATTCATTGAAGGTAATACTAGTTCAAGGTTGTATTATGAGCTGGCCGATGATATCTATCTGTTAGAATATATGGATCACCTAGACAAGAATCTAAATGATGCACCGAGGTATCTAGTCAAGTCTGACCCTTTTTTGATTAAAGAAATCAAAATGCTTCAGAAGACAGATAGATATTTAAGACAATTGATCTTCATTCAAAAGAAAATAAGGTTTCTAAGATACTTATATGACACAATAATAAATGGTTACATCGACCATGAGAAGTTGAAAGGTTTGCAGACTCGAATTAAGTTTATGGCTGAAAATGTGGGACACTTCTGTCTTGCTCTTTGGGTTAATGACGATGAACACGATGCATTTAATATCGAGAGTAAGCCTCCTTATCTACTATTCCTGGTTGTGCTAGTGGAGCTGGAAATGAAGAAGATTTTTCTTCGTGAACTGAAGGCTTCAAAGTACGCAAAATCAAGAACTTTCAAGGGCAAGAAATTACCAAAAGGATTTTCACATCATCTCCACAGTCTGCTGATGTATCTTAGACAGACAAAGCTTAAGAACTTTGTCGCTGATCGAAATATTGATGTGGCAATAGAGTTCTTGTTGGTTTTTCTGAGTGATGTGCCAAATCATGCTATGAATGGCAAGAGGTTGAATGAAGTCTTAGCAAATATTGGAGTTCTTGTGGACGAAATACTATGTGTAATTCAAATGCTTCTTGTGGGATCTACAATCAAAGATGACGCTAGCAAGATTGATCTTGCCATGATACAAGTATTGGAGAAAATTAAAGATCTAAAGGAACAAGTGGAAGAGAGGTACAAATCCTTAAAATATAGTCCATCTAATGAGTTCCCCACAGTTGGTGGATTGAGCTTTCTTGATTCTCTTCTAAGGGAATTGAATGAGATGTTGAAATCTGAATCAAGTTTAGATTTCCTGATGAGGCCTCATATTGATATTTTAAAAGAAGATCTTTCATATCTAACATCTGTGTTCAGAGATGTCGCAAAGGGGAAGCATAAATATGATGAAATTCTTAAAGATCTTCAGAGGCGTAATGTCAATTTGGCATATGAAGCGGAAGTATCCATCATCGACTCTATTCTTGTTCAATATAATGCTCTTTGGCATTTGTTTTGTTCACTTCCTGCAATCATAAAAGAGATCAAGAATATTCGTATGAAAGTGACGGAGATGAGGCTTAAGAACCTTCCTCTTAAAACCTTCTCTGTGGTAGAGTCATCTAAGCATCTGCGAACTCAACGTAGCAATCCTGTGAATGATGAGGAGATAGTGGGTTTTGAGAATGAAGCAGAAGAATTAATTGACTATCTGACTCGAGGGACAAGAGAGCTAGATGTCATCCCAATTGTAGGCATGGGGGGACAAGGGAAAACGACTATTGCTAGAAAGTTGTACAATAATGACATCATTGTTTCTCGCTTTGATGTTCGAGCATGGTGCATCATTTCCCAAACATATAAACGGAGAGAGCTATTACAAGAGATCTTTAGTCAAGTTACCTGTTCCAAGGACGAGGGAGATAGGGATGATATCCTTGCTGACAAGTTGAGGAAAAGCTTAATGGGCAAGAGATATCTCATTGTATTGGATGATATGTGGGATTGTATGGCATGGGATGATTTAAAACTTTCTTTTCCAGACGTTGGAAATAGAAGCAGAATAGTTAGTAACAACTCGACTTGAAGAAGTGGGTAAACAAGTCAAGTACCATACCAATCCTTATTCTCTTCCATTCCTCCCACTAGATGAGAGTTGCAAATTGTTGCGGAAAAAAGTGTTTCAAAAAGAAGATTGCCCGCCTGAACTGCAAGATGTGAGTCAAGCAGTTGCAGAAAAATGCAAAGGATTGCCTCTAGTGATAGTCTTGGTAGCTGGAATAATAAAAAAAAGGAAAACGGAAGAATCTTGGTGGAATGAGGTTAAAAATTCTCTACTTTCCTATCTTTGTGAGTCTGAAGAATATAGTCTTTCAACTATGCAGTTAAGTTACGATAACTTACCTGATTGTTTAAAGCCTTGCCTACTTTATTTGGGGATGTTTCCGGAGGATGCAATAATTCCAGTGTCTAAATTGATAAGTTTATGGATAGCAGAAGACTTTGTGCAGAACATTGAATATGGGAGATTAAAAGAAGAGGCAGCTGAAAGTTACTTGATGGATCTCATTAGCAGTAATGGTTTAAGAGAGAAAATACAGTGGTAGGGTCAAGTACTGCCAGGTTCATGATGTAGTGCTTCACTTTTGTTTGGAGAAGAGTAGAGAAGAAAAATTTATGTTGGCAGTGAAGGGGGGCATTATAGCCAGCTTCAACCTTTTCAATGGAAGGAAAGTCGAGTGAGTTTGAGTTTCAGCAAAGAGCTTTCCAAGTTTGCATCTCTAGGCTCCAAAATACGGAAGCCTTTGCACCAACACTTGAGGTCACTGATAACGACAAATCGAGCAGAATCTTATGGTTGGAATCCCATCCGTCAGGTTAGTGAAGTGAGACTTCTTAAGGTCTTGGATTTGAGTTCTTGTGGTGTGAGAGTTTTGTCGTCAGTTACATTCAAACCACTTATTCACCTGAAGTACCTCACAGTTTCCACAAAAGAATTTGATTTTCATCCAGAACCACATCTGCCCAATCTAGAAACTTTAATTGTGGAGGGTTTATCCAAGTTTATCGTGTTACCAGCGATTTTTTGGAAAATGGAAAAATTAAGGCATGTTGAGATTGGTGAAGCTGAATTAGATTTGAAATGGGAAAACAATAAGAAGGAGATGTTTGAAGAATCCTCTAAATTGGAAAATTTGAGCATATTAAGGCGAGTTGTAATTCATGAAGGTGATAGGGTTGCTGTGTTATTACAGAGGTGTCCTAATCTTCAACAACTTGACATTATTTTTTCGGGTGATGAAGATTCTGCAGAAATTTGTCTAAAATTTGAGTGTCTTACCCAGCTTCAAAATGCTTCGCCTTTCCTTACTTATGAGTACTCGTATAGATAGCGTGATTCCCTTCATTGCGGAACTACCAAACCTAGAGTATCTCCAATTAAGCATGACCGTTCAGTGTCAGAGGCAATTTTGTCTATCAGAAGAGTGGTGCCTCGAAGATATCACGTTCCATAAACTAAAGTTTTTGAAACTGGTGTTCTTAGATATCTCAAGGTGGGATGCCTCAGATGAATCCTTTCCCCTGCTCGAAACACTTGTTATAAGCTGGTGTGACAATCTCGAGGAGATCCCCCTTAGCTTTGCAGATATTCCAACACTGAAACAGATTAAGTTGATTTGGTGCGACAACAAATCTCTGGAGGCTTCAGCTGTGAGAATTAAGGAAGAAGTCAAAGATATTGAAGGATGCGACCGTATTGACCTCATTATCAAAGTAAGTATAAACAAAACTCTTATGTGTTGTTTTTTAGTATCTATGTGGCATCTAATTTAATAACAATACAGCGTTGGCGGTGAAATCCGAGGCAGATGTGAATCAAGCATGTGCCTGTTGGCTGTAACCATTGGCAATTGCAGACAGATGGGATGTTGCAGCCATGCTCATACTCAAATAGCCACACAGCCCATGCATCCTCTTCTATAGTGTAACTATTTTTCTGTATGATACAAAGGTTTTGGTAGCAATCCATAAAATATGTGTGTGTGTAGCCTTAACCTTCATATGCAGTAGCAAAATCTCAATCAAGATGACCTCACTGTCACACAATTATATTCCTCAGAAATCAGAAACAATACATAAGAGACAAATGTTATGTCCTTATTCTCCTCTTCATCCATTGTCTCACCAAGTGTTCTGTCATTTGTTTATGGCAAAAACACAACAAAACAACCACATGGTTCTATTCTCACACTGAACACGCCAAAAGAAAACCACTTGCTGTTCCTACCATCTGCAATGAGCATGGGACTGAAAGCTCCTCTGAGAACCATAGCTTGTCTCACCGTTGCCACTGCAGAGTTCCTCACACACTCATCCTATAAGAGTATGCTACTGTGAGGACACAAACATTTTCATATATATTAATCTTTTTGTTTTTGTTAGAGCTCTCTTTCTCAGGTATTTTGCTCATTTTTAAGATTAGATCAGAAATTGGTATGTATAATTAATTAGGGAAAAAAGGACAAATATAGTCCCGAACTATCATAAATGGTATGTTAATACCCTTCGTTATACTTTAAGGTTGTATATACCCTTACCGTCAATATTTTGGATCGTCTATACCCTTAAGACTAACAGATTGACACATGGCATCATCTAAATAATTTACCTGATTTTATTTTTTTATTTATCCAAAAAATTGAGAACCCACCCATTTTTCATAACTTATCCACCCATGACCCAAATTAAAATACCATGACATTTAAAATTAAAAATAAAAAGCATAGTTGTTCATCTCCACTAAATATCAAATAAAAGGAAAAATGTTCTTCAATTCATTTTCATTGGCACCATTCTTCAAATCTCACAAACAAAAACACAAAAGCATATTATTTCAATCAAAATCAAGAAATCAATTTAATTATTTTTTTTGTTCAAATCAATTTATTATTGTTGAAAGGGGTTGGAAACAATATCACCATTGATGGACAAAGCTTCAAGCTTAAAAGTGGGTCTACAATCGAATCAAAAATTTCAAACTCAAATTGATTTATT
>JAJOOO010022968.1:0-18052 GCA_029582685.1 Solanum piurae | reverse complement strand
AAAACACAAGAACTCGCACCAAGACCAAACGAACGACCAGGTGACCGAACTGTCAGTCCCAGCAAGTCATAAATGACTTGGGGTCGCTACAGGAATGCTCTAAACGACACACAGAAGGCAAAACAAGAAAATGACCAAGAGGGTCATTACAGCTTTCCTCTTGTAGTCAATCAGGCTGAGGGTTCGTTTGGGGACCGGTAATGGTTCTCGAATGCTGGCCAACTCCAGGGTGTAGGCTCAGGTCATGACAATATATGACTGAATGTCTATGAGGTATAGTTATTCAATTTTTTCTTATTTCACTATAATTATTATTTATTAGATACTAAAAAAATTATATTTGGATCTTTTATGCTATCAAACCAGTGTGTGTGTGTATATATATATATATACTCCCCAAATCTCAATTATGAGATTTATGTCACAGTCCAAAATCCAAGATCACGATGACACCTACACAAACCCACCAATAGGTAAGCCAATCTTTCACCCAAAAGAATTATACAAAATAAAACGGAAGAAGTAAAATTATAATGAAATAAGTCTTAAAATTAACTTTCATAAAAATAGATATTAAGTGTGGAAGAAACTAAAAATGCTTTAAACCAAGAATCATCAATAAAAGAACATCTAAAATCGAATACAGCTATTCAATACAACAAATATTCTGACTAATCAAAATAAACATGTAATAGGATAGAAAAACTAGGCTTCGCTTCAAAATAGACATGTAATTGCAAATTAATTTTTGTTTTATTTTTTACGCAACACCCCACCACCACCACCCCCATCCCTACCCCCACTCCACCCCACCCACTATCCCCTCACCACTCTATCAAAAAAAGTTCTTAAAAAAATATTTTTGAAAAATATTTCAAATTTTCAATTTTTACGCTATCCCTTCCCCCTACCTCCTACCCCTACCCCAACCATCCCCCAACCGCCACCCCCCGTAATTTTTTTTTAAAATAATTAAAAATAAATTGAATTTTTAAATTTTCATTTTTTTACGCTACCGGGTCAGATATTATTTTTCTTAAGGTACTTTAAAAAAAAAAAATCATTCACCAACTAAACATTAAAAATATTTTCTATTCACCAACCATGAGAAAATAAGTTAAAAACCATTTGTTTACATGACATTTTCTAGGAAAACATTTTCCTTCATGCCAAACACATCCTAAAACTCTAGCTTATTCTTGTTTGGATTGCAAGTTAGAGTGGTGTAATTGCTCTTCTCATTTATTTTTTTCCAAATATTTGTTTTAGTAATCAAATTAAGCGATGAATTTTGTTTTGCTTGTTTAAATTTTTCATATTCAGTTTCTGCATTAGGAGACAAATTAAGATTTAGTTTTCTTTGTTAATATAATGTATGAGATAATAACTTACGTACCATTTCACAATTCAATATAAGCCTATAGTTTAATCAATTTTACTTGTTTGACCTCCATTTTTAAAATTTGAGTTTAGGTTTACTTAATTTCTTGCAGTTTAGGAATAATCAAATTAGGTGAAACTCCTTGTTTTGAATTTTATTTTATTTTTCTAATAATCTTCTAAGGAAAATACTTAGGTTTGGAATTTTCCAAGTCCTTGCACAAGTTTTTTTTTATTTCAATTTTTGATATCAACATTATTTATAACGCTGATTAATCTTAAATTTTTCACCATGTGAAACCTATTTAAGGAGCTTAGCAGAAATACCAAGTTTTTGATGCAGTGTCAATCCAAATATCTTTTTTCTTATACCTAAAAGTATTAATCATATGGAAATTTCTATGAAAATTACGTAACACACAAATCCCTTTCACATAGAATTCTCATATTGGAATAAATTTAGGAATTTTATTACTAAAAGAAAAAGAAAAATGGAAAAGTTGTCTTCATATCAAATCATCAATTAAAATTCCAAGTTTACCAAATGTGAAATTTACTAGTATTTTTCTTGTCCAAACACATGACAAACAATCAAAACAGAACAATACCTTTATCATCCAAAATTTATCGCTACTAATGATTAGAGGAAAGTTCATTTGGCTATTTGTTTCAACAATCAAAATATATTGCTACTAAACACTTGTGATTCTGAATAAAATAGCTCATACAATCTCGTCATTCACATACAATGATTATAACTGATGCAATAAGACACTTGTTGCGCATATAATAAGTTTTTTCACATTCACATACAATTTTATCGGGGGGATGGACTCATATGAGCCTCTGTGAATCATTCTTCTATCTAAGATCACAAATAGTAAAATATTTCAATAAGCTAAATCCTCTACATAAATAACTCTAAATGTCAAATTTACAAATTGAAATAACTAGGAAGAAGTTAAGAATTTGGAAATAGTCATTTTTGAAAATAATGAAAATTTGGAAATTTGTTTAAGTTAAGTTAAGAATGAGTTTTGGGTCAACTTCAAATGACCATACATCCTAGATCAAGATGAGTTAGGTGTATTTCTAAATATCATAGAAAACATCTTGGAATAATCTTTCCAACGCTGCCAAGTTTGTGCGATTCCGAGTTTGTATGAGTGAGATATGCCCATTGGAAGTTGGGTTGTTTGATAAAGAAAAGTCCAATCCGGATTTTGGAAGGGTAGTTTGGTCTTTTCCATACCCAACTTAGTTAATTCGTTTTTGGTAATATTGTTAAGGTATATACTGATAGGATTCAGTTTACGCTTTTGAAAAATAGAGTTAGGGTTTTTGGAGAAAGAACGCAAGAGGAGAAGAAAGGAGAAAAGAGCCAAGATCATCGTTAGTAAGGATTTAACTTGTGGATTTCGTCAAGGGGTGATCCCTACGAGATATGTGAGATCATATAGAGTTGGGTTAGTTCACCCACACGCCAATCATGATTCAATTCAGCAAAGTTATATTGATTTGAAAGTAAATCCTATGAATTCTTGATGAAATTTGTTTGAAATCTTGTGGGTTCTTGTTGTTGAAGTTTCTTGAGATTGATTCATGTATTTAGGTGTGAATTCGAGTTGAATCTTACATATATTGAGGGTTTAGTCAATTGTAAGTGTTTGGGTAAAGAACCAATTGAGTTTAGAGGGTTTAGAGTTGAAAAATGAGAAACAAAAATCATCAAATTGTAATGATCCGTAAAACGAATAAGTGAAACTAGAGCCTAACTTGTGTGTGTTTGAGTTTGGTGTGAGGTTTGAGGGTGTTTAATGTTGTCCCGAGCCATGGTTGAGGGGTTTAGGGGTTAAACGTCAAAGTACGACTCCCCAAGGACCATCCTAAGGGTCCTTGAGGAGGACCCTAAGCCTTACCCCCAAGACCCCTTGAAACCAATAGGCTGCCCAAAATTTGGTGAACCACGGAAGGGAACCATGCCCCGTAGGTCCATCCACTCCCCGTGGGTGGCCTCCGTGGGTCATGGCCCCCAAAACCAAGCCAAAGACACAAAACACGAGGGCACAGGGCGGCCCGTGGTCCCATCCATGGTCCGTAGATGGGGGCTTCATGGTTAGTGCCAGTTTTCTGTCCAAGTCGACCAAGGTGAGAGGTGGATTGGTAAATTCCTCCCTTGGTTAGTTTGAGTCATGGACGGTTATTATTGGTTTATTAACATATTTTAAGGGTTTTTAATGTATTAAAAAAAAATTTGGACTTCATTATTTCAAAATCCAAAATCAAAATCTCCCCTCCCCTCCAAAAGCTCTCTCTAGAAACCTCCATTTGAGGTGAAGACTTCAACCTTCCAAAGTCAAGACTTGAAGTTTTTCAAGAGATTTTCGTGGGATTCTTCCATTAAAGGTATGGTGGTCTTCATCCTTGACTTATTATCTTTCAAGGAGCGAATTTCAAAGGTGATTTCAAATCTTCAAAGTTTCCCCCAAATAACAGATACAATAACTAATTACTAATTACTTGATCCCCATGGTAAAAATATTTATTTTACTTTACTTGTCCAGTTTATAAAATAAAGAGAATTTTTTTTTTTTTTTACTTTCTACCTGTTGTAAAATATACTCCCTCCATTCACTTTTACTATCACTTATTCCGAAAATAGATTTTTACTTTTACTTGTCACTTTGACATATCAAGAAAATAAAATAATTGTTTCCCAAGTTTTACCCTCAACATTAAATTCTTAATTTTCAAATCAATTTTCAAGACATCATTTAATAGGGTATAGTTTGGTAGAATACATATATCAATAATTATTTTCTTAATGGGTGTGCCAAGTCAAATTGTGACAAGTAAAAGTGAATAGAGGGAGAATTTACATTAGATATCCACTACACAAATGTAATGAACTCCCATTGTTTATTTTCATTACTTTCCTCAATTATGAAGATAACCTCCATTATTATTCTTGTAACCTCACACATCTATAACCATCTCTATTAACTCAATGATTAACACCAATTTTATTGACAACTTTTTATATGCCTCTATGAGTACTATAAATAGAGGCATAATAACACATATTATGTACTCTTGAGAAACCTTTGAAAATATTTATTGGAAGAATCAGAACGCTATCCTCTTTTGTCTCTCTATTTTTATTACTTTTATCTTTGGTATTCTTGTCTTATTGATTTAATTTTACAAGACATTATCAACACGAGTCTCAAACCAACTAAGATAGATTAACATATAATCTTTCGTCATGTCAGAGATAACTTAAATGGTGTTTGATCTTGTTGGTCTCTTGGAGCAACATATTGTTTCTTAAATAGCCTTGTTGCCAGGCAGGGGTGGATGTTCAGTTTGATTTTATCCAACTTTGATTAAGTTCTTCCATTTTGAAAAAGTTCGCACCAAATAACGAACCAAACTAATTCGGTTCGATATTTCTAAAACAGTTTTTTGGTGGAATGAAAACTAAAACGGGGACAAAATCAAACTATAAGACAATTAAAAAATTAAAATCATGTTAGGTGATTATGTGTCTTACCATGAAACAGGTATTGTTCTTAAAAGACCATATTTTTCATTGTCAAGATCATTGTGCCACCAACTACTGCTCGAGAAAAATAAGGAAGAAGACGGGTTCTTTTTCATGACATACACCAACAAAAATATGTTTGGGTTCATCCTTGAAATTGATATTTGAACTTAACTATCTGAATTGTAATTTTTTTGCTACTTTGATTTGTTCATGATAATTTAATTGATAGTTGCCTTTTATTTTTGAGAAAATACATCAAATCCCCCTAAGCTTGGCAGCAAAACTTAATTTAGCACTTAAAGTACATAAGTGTTTAAATACCCCCTTAACATCTTTCAAGTGCATTTTTTCAATCCGCCCATCACCATCCTAACGTGCTTGTTGAAACAATTATGTTGGGCTCGTTAATCATCTAATTTTACCTTTTAACGTCTTTTTTAAAATTATATTAAATCAATTTTGTCACTTAAACGGTAATATCCAACCCAATATATCACCTTCAAAGAACCCTAATTTTCTTTTCTCCATCACCACCTCAATCATCCCAAAATTGCGACCTTGTTTCTTATCTTTGACTTGATTCGTCTCAAATCTTAGATCTTCAACCCTAAAATTAAAGTTGAATCCTTGAAGGAAAAATTTTGCTCCGGGAAAAGTTAAAATTCAAACAATAAGATCAATTAACTTGACCAAACTTTGTATGGAAGAGGATGATTATACTACGAAGGAAAAAATTTATTGTAATGATGGATTTGTTGTGCATTTTTTAAAACATCTTGTACTTCAAGTAACCCTGGAAGAAGATATTGGTCATGTCCTTATTATGGGGTAAAGAACTGATTTTTCACATTTATTTAGCCGATTGAGAATTTTGATTAAGCACTAATCCTTCATAATTTTTCATTATTGATGGGTTCTAGATCTTTCCACTTTTGGTGTTGGAGGGATAAAGAAAATATTGATCCGAGGTCAAAATTTTTTATTCTTAAACTAATTGAGAAATTGGGTGAGCTTGAGAATTCAGGGGAATCCTCTCAAACATCAGCCATAAGAAATTGATTCAGACTTCTGAAGAAGTTGACAAGCCTAGAGATTTCAACCAAGATGATAATTGTCCATGTACGAAATCGAAAATGTTTCAAGAAGAGGTTGAGAAGATGAAAGAAAGGAAGAAGAAGTGGAAAAGAAATTGGGAGAATGTACTCTTCTTTGTTGTGGTTTGTTGTTGTGTTGTAGTTATAGCTATAAACTATTGGTCTGGGGGTGATATATTTGAATAAAGGTTCAATGAAGTTACCTTTGGCTCTTGACGTAGTAAAATCATTGTAGGTGTAACATCATTTGTGTTGTAATTAATTAGGTGTAGCCTCTTTTGTAATGAATTTTGACTTCATCTTAGTCTCTTAATGTAATGTAATTTTCTTAGTTATGCATTTCATTTTGTGAGATTTCTTCTTTTATTTAAGATACAGACATGAAATAAAAATAGTCTTAAATGTATGATACTGACACTAGCTATCAAAAGTTGTAACCATCATAACTAAAGAGTCAAAGTTTACAACTGCGTAATATAAACACTAAATTACAGTCACAGTTGCATAATTATTTCAAAAACAAACATAAATAAAAAATAATGCAGTCACAACTGCATAATTTTTTCAAAAACATAGATCAAATCAATGTAGCCATAACTGCATAATTGTTTCAAAACAGACAAAATAGAAAAATCACTCTCTTTTTTATTTACTGGAAAGCTGATGAGCTTGTTTGGATCAAATGATTCATTTCAGCAGTATTGGACCTTGTTCTCATTTTTTTATTTTCTCTCATCTCTTGAACACCATGTTGAGTTACAACAACCTTTCCTTTTCATTTCAAACCTGATCTTGGTTTATGATGCCCAAGATTTTCAGTCACTACAGAGGAGTTCATAGGCATTTCAGGCTAGATTTACAGAAATATAGTCTAAGATGCTTGATAAGTTTAAATTGAAAAGTGTATACAATAATTAAGAGAACTTACATTGTGGGTTGTAAAACCACTTTGTGTAGGTAGTATTTCCATTCCAGCAATTCTTGGCCTTTTAAAGGTGTCTCTCTTCCCCTTCTAGTGACACCAGGAACATCAGCAACAATATTAGAACATCTTCCCCTTCCAGTGGAACCAGGAACATTAGCAACAACACCAACCCCTTTTCCCCTTCCAATGGCATCAGGAACATTAGCAGCAACACCAGTTCCTCTTCCCCTTCCAGTGGCACGAACAACAATAGTAACACTAACCTATAGCATAAGTATTTTGATAAAAGTTTAAGTGAAAAAAATATTGATTAATATGTAAAATAAAAACTAAGTTCATTACCATAAACATTACATGTTTTGTAGAACCTCTTGGTCGACCTATGTCATGCTCTGATCCTACTCCCTGGACGTGGGTAGCACTCGAGAATCATTGTTGGTCCCCGAGTGAACCCTTGTCTTGGCTGACTACTAAGCGGAAGACTAACTCAAGCATACAAAAATATCAAAACTGAAGAATCATCTAAAAATAGTTTATTAAATCTCAAAACTATCTAAAGATACTGAGTATTAAACAATTTTTAAAAAATAAAACATCAGAAACTAAATGTTGCAAGACTGGCCTATTTCTATCTATGAAGAATATACTAACTAAAAAGGTGTCAGGACAATACTCATGACACCTAAACATGATACTACTAACAAATCTTAAGACTAGAGTCTTCAAGAAGCAAGGAGGCATCACTCAAAAGCTAATGAATGTATGAAGTGTTCTCAACAGAAATCATGTTGATGATCCTAAGTACCTGAATATGTATCATAAAAATGATGCAAGTCGAATGACATTAATACATCAAATGTACAAGTATGTCATATAGTTGAATGAAACAATAACTTAACTGAAAGGACTGAAAGCAACTCCACTGAAATATAGTATAAATCATGATGAAAAATCATTTAAGCTCTTACTATAAGGATGCAATAATAACAATTACTGAACTAATATAAGCTCTTACTATATATATATAATTTACTTTACTTTACTTTACTGGGGTTTCTCTAACCGACAACCATCGCTATAAGCCTCGTGATGATACAACGTCTCACCCTCGCTGCTAGAACTGTCTTATACCTTACCGAGGTATAGAACAAACTTAACTCATGGAACCATCTAAAAGGTCTTCTCAAAGGTAGTGTGGAGTCGCCTGAAAGTCGGTGTGATCTTATCTCATGCTAGTTACATCGTTTACGGGGGTTGTGAGTTGTCTGAACTCTCCCCATATCGGTGCTCAATGCTACTCACAAAATATATAACTGAAATGCTCAAGTAAAAATACTCTCTAGGTTGAGATAAGTTCTCAAAAGGGCCTATTTATGAGGTAACTGCTCTATACTCAATTTTTCTAAAAACTTTGAAAAAGAACTCTTTATACCTTTCTGAAAATAGTACTCTATTATCAATGTGAAAATAATACCCTCTTTAAGGCTAATAAAATTTCTCTTTAACTGACTGAAATGCTTCTAAAAAAAACTCTTTATACTTTTCATAAATCAATATTTTCTTTCTCAATGTAAAACTAATATATTTAGGGCAATTAATGTTTCCCTTAAAACCCTTCTGAAAATAATGTTATAAATTATACTTAGACTCACTTTGAAATTCCAAAATCAATTTAAGGAAAAATAATTGCACAAAGGCTTTGATCAAAATATTATCAACTAAGGTTAATGTGATATAAAAGCATGAACAAAAACCCAATAATCTCAATGCATAAAGTATCAAAATCTCATAAATAAGAACTCAAGATACGGAATAAGGAACCCAATTCTTATATAGAATTTTGTGGAATCTGTGGGCAAAACATTGTACTGAACTCTTACTGACTGAGTTGAGATTTAGAGTGTGAGGACGAACTGGTCCAATAGTATGATTAGCCTTATATACCTGGAAAACAATATTCTTAGAGAAACTTGAAGAAAATCTTTGAAGATGAAGTATAAGAAGAGCCATGGATTGAAAACCTTAGGTATCTTGAAGAGAATCTTGAACTTGGAGCCTTTATATCTTGAGAAATTGGAGAAATCCTTTTCTAATCTTTGGAAGAAGGAGAATTAGAGATTTTGGAGTTTCTATACGTATAATGATGATATTAAGTTATAAGATGGACTTATGAAAGTTAATTGAGGGTAAAAGGTCAAGAATACCCTTCTAGGAATGTACAAAGACCATAAAAATTTAAGAAAATGATCTTTTAATGAATCACGTCAGCCTAATAAGGGATTTGAAGGTCTCATTACCGAAATAGTCGGCAGTTCACCAAATAGGGCTTAGATATCCAAAATAGATAGAGACTTGCGGTTTTCAGGATGATTTGGTGAGCTAGTTCGGTGATTCACCAACCCATTCGTAAAGTCGCCCAATGGGTAGGTGTTCTCGCCGAATTTCCTAGCCCGAACATGTTCTAGTAAAAGATGATAACTCTTTACTCCAATCTACAAATAAGGAAAACTTGGTGGCGTTGGAAATAAATCACACTAACTTTTATTTTGATAGGTTATGGGTCACCTAAATCTTTATATGTTGAGAGATATAATTATTTGAAATTGACCTTTATATTAACTCATATGAGAACTTACCTGATAGGATTGCTTTGAACTTGACTTGGTCTTTGAGGTCCCTTATGGCCCTAGATCACTTTTGATACACTTGACAAATGACCTTAAAACACATGAGAAGTAGGAAATGACCCAACTTAAGCTCATATATTTATGACAAACGATTTAGATTTTAAGAGTAGAGTTACGAGGTGTTACAAAATTATTCGGGTTGTAGCTTAGAATGTTTTGGGGTGTTACAATATCCCCTCCATTAGGATCATGCGTCCTTGAATGTCGGTTGAACTAAGAATGGAAAGGAAAGAAGTTACTCTTACTATCTTTCTAATTTTGAACTTTCCTACTAACATAGGCATAATTGATTCATACTAAGAGTTTGAAATTGTCTATAGCACATAAGTCATGAACGATATGGGTTTGAACACAGTCACGCTCTATCTAAAGTTATTTGACATATGACTGGTAGCAACACATCTAAACCGTGCCCTCATTTAATAATACCACACCTCATTAGTTATAACTTGTAGCTCCTACAAGTGTATATGGCTACTCTTACCAAGGTCTTAGTCAAATTGCCTGCTCTTACTGTGTTCAAGCGTAACTCTAAATCACAAGGTGCTAAAAATGAGGTGACGATACTTATCTAAATCATAAGATCCAGGTTATATACCTCTATAGAGAATCTCATCCCAAGAATACTACTCATTACCATCGCATTCAACAAACCTCAAGTCCTAATAAAAAATCACCTAATGCATCATGCATTCATACTCTTGTTATCAATACCACATTCAAGTCTAGTACTATAACCACTCCATGAACTCCTAATAACCAATACTTTTAAGAATTCCTTCATCTCTCATCATCTCTACGAACTGAAATTCTACGCCTTACTACCAGAAAACCGACTAATTACTCTCATCTAACTATTACTAACAGTAAAATTTCATCTTATTCTTCCTTGGCATTTATAACGTTACATGGAATAAATACACCATCACTATCACAATACATAAAATCAACCCTTTCCTATCTATCATTAATCAACTAATATTATCAGGTCACTATCAAAACTAAAAAGGATCACTGAAAGAGCTTAGGGCAAAATATCATAAACTCAATTCAGTTAAGAAATTTGATTTAAGAATATGCATGACTTAACATTATATTGTTATCCATTGAGGGCAAGTCATGACTTTGCGAGACTAAGCATACTATGAGACATGAGTGCATATATGAATAGATTCATATCATGAGGTTGATATTCACAACTTTATGGAGTAAGATTGAGATCAATGGGTAAAAGTCTTCACCTTTTATTTAGGGAACTGAGCATAGAGGTGAATCTATCTGAAGTATATAAGCATAGGTCATGGATATAATGATGATATGCGGACATTAACAGGGTGTTATAATGTAAAACCTCGGATTTGAAAAGAAGGAAGATGCTAGTTTTTCTAGAACTGGTGTATGTACCGATGAACCCACCAATGGACCGTAGGTTAACTTACGGGTCGTAGGTGGCAAGTAAAATGATTTTCAAATTTCAAGTTCCAGTACCCTTTTTATGGTTCACCAGGATGGTATGTCGTTCAATGTACGAAACGTAAGTAGGTCTCTCAGGTGAGTCCTGGACTTAGTGAAATTTTGAGGGCCAAAGTTGGACTTACGATGGTCATGTATGGACCATAGGTTGACAAACTAACTGTACATGAGTCCCACCATTCGAGGGTCCAGAAACAAGTCTTGGACCCCACCAACGATTGACTAGGACCGTTGATCCCATCGTCGATGGTGGTCGGCAGTTATTTTTAAAGGAGGTTTTGGGTCTTTTCCTAATTATTCTAACCCAATACTATGTCATTTTACAGTCTACCCCAGGTCCTATGTAAACATTTTTACCCCCAAAGTACCCAATTAGACTCATTCTTCTAATTTCTCAAAGTTGATCAAAGTTCTTCCCCAAATATTTCTCTCTCTAAGGAAGAAAAGAAGATCTAGGTTTCATTCAAGTCTCAATTTCCACCATAGCTTTTGGACTTTGAACTCCAAGGTATGATAGTATTCACCTATGGAGCTCTTTCCTCCATAGGGTTTCTAAAATCTCCAATTTTGTAAAGTGAGATTCCCCAATAAAATTAGAGTTTTATTCAATTGGCATGGGTTCCTTTCAATTATAATCCAATTGATTGATTTATGTCTTTTTATGAATGAATTGAAGTAATTGAATGTGTTTAAAGTTGAATCCCCATGAACCCATGCATGACCCTTAATTTCTGGACTATGATAATATGATGTGGTTTTTGAACTATTGATATACCATGAGTTTACAATATTTTTTATGCATTTCACTTAGAGTTTGTGTGTGTCGTAGGCTAGTTTGTTATTATATATAATGTTTTTATGTAATATTTTGCACGAAATTGGTTCGGAAGCGGTTGAGATGAAAAAGAACTGAAGTGGCAGCAGAAGCAGTCGACGGAGCCAAACCACGGACCATAGGTTCAGTGACGGTCCGTAGGTGATGGTTCATGGGTGTGAGTTCAAGGAAGTCTGACCAAGTGTGGAACCACGGAGGCAAAAGACGCCCCGTAGAGTGAATGATGGACCGTAGATTGATTGTTATCGTTTGATTTAGAGAATTGAAGTTCCAGTACTTGCACCACAGAAGAACAGGACAGACTGTAGTCCAATCCATGGACCATAAGTGGGATCATCATTTGAAGGTCCTAAAAATATTTTCTAAGTGCTGAACCACGGAGGTGACCCATGGACCGTAGGCTTATCCATGGTCCATAGATCTGGTCGCCGATCGAAAACTGTGTCTGACCTAATTTTCCTTTTTTTTCCTGCTTTGTTTAGGATTTAGTTTCTATAACACTAGTTATTTCGTTTTTGGGAGTTAGACAATATCGTAGACTTTTGTTTTGGTCTTTTGAGATTATTTTGCAAATTCTTAGCAATTTAATTCCGAAAGTTGGTTTTATGCAATTTGGACTTTGAATTTCAATTCAAGATTTCAGTTTTCATGTATTCTAATTGTAGAGAGTAATGGTGAGGAAGTTGGTTTGCAACCTCTTGGAGTTGTCAATGTGCCCGCTCAGGTTCACGGTGGTCATCTAATCCAAAATCCAGAAAGGGAGAAGAATCCGCCAACACCAAGGGTTCGTGATAACTACAGGGTTGACTACGATGCGGTTGGATCAAACGGGCCTATTTTTCTCCCTCCTCTACCTCCAAGACACACATTTGTGGTGACCAGCAGTTTTATGCAGATACTTACCGCAAGAGGGTTGTTTATTGGGTTAGCTTTGGATGATCCATACGCTCACATGGCTAAATTGACTAGTCTTTGTAAGAGTAGTGTGGGACGACCGGAATTGGATATGAACGTCATATGTTTGAGAGTATTCCCATTGTCGTTGACTGGTGATGCAGTTGTGTGGTTTTCTGAGCTACCATACAATTAAATCTATACATGGGACCAATTGCATAAGGTGTTCATGGCGAGGTATTTTTTGGTATCAAAGAAGTTGAATTACAATGATAAATTTAATAACTTTGCGGCACTACCTAGAGAGTCAGTAAGCAGTTCATGGGATAGGTTCACTGGATTCATGAGGAGTGTTTCAAATCACCGCATAGATGATGAATCACTTAAGGAGTACTTCTACCGAGGAAAGGATGACAATGGAAAGGCTGTGTTGGACACTATTGCTGGAGAATCATATGGTTAGTGCACTTTTGAGGAGATTGCTGAAAAACTTGAGAGTATTTCCTAAAACAATAAGGCATGGAGCACGTTCGCTGCCCAAACTGCACCAAATCAATCAAATGATGACATTCGTGAAGAGATGGCTCAAATGAGGACAAAAATTGTCTTCGTATTAAAACATGTGAGTGGAAGTGCAGAAAAGGTGAATGCGGTAAATTATCTAACTAGAACTCCACCACCGCCAGTTGAGGAATACTACTCTGAGGAGGATGCGAATCTAGTCAATGCTCAGACAGGGGGTTTTCGAATCAACGCCCAAGGTTCCAACTCGGATAATTGGTGCCAAGGTCAAGGAAACTAAGGTTGGAACTATGGCAACTACAACCGTGATGGAAATTATGTTCGGGATGGAACCTACAAACGTGATAACAATTACAATCGGAACAATTATGGCAACATGAATGAGAAGGTTGGTCCTTACATTCCCCTTGGTAATAGAGAGGCTGGTACTAGTATGACTCCCATTGAGGATATGATGCAAAAATTGATGAAGATGTTTGGTGCGACAGATGAGAATGTGAAGGAGATTCGTAATGATTTATCTGGGATTGGTCAGAAAGTTGATGCCCATACAGTGTCGATCAAGCAACTTGAGCAGTAGTTTAGTCAGTTGTCCGATATTACAGACCCACGCCAGTCTGGCACACTTCCTAGCAACACCATTCAAAATCTAAAAAATGATGGGCATTGTATGGCAGTCACTACTCACGGAGGAAAGCAGACTATTGATCCATCCTGTCGTCTGAGGTTGAAAGAGCGATAGAAAAAGATGAGGATGAGAATGAGGTTACTGAAGCTCCAAAAGTGGATACAAAGAAGGAAACTGAGGTGACCCAAAAAGTTGTTCCCATGCCTAGACCTCCACCTTCATTTCCATAGAGATTGGTGAAAAAGAC
Source organism: Solanum piurae (assembly GCA_029582685.1). Lineage (NCBI taxonomy): Eukaryota > Viridiplantae > Streptophyta > Magnoliopsida > Solanales > Solanaceae > Solanum > Solanum piurae. Next base: position 3,820 of record JAJOOO010022968.1, on the reverse strand, counting down.
TGAATAGGGAAAATATCGTAGGTTCATAGCATGTTGAAGCACTTGTCCATAAATGTCTCGTTGATAGAAGCTTTGGAACAGATGCCTGGGTATGCAAAGTTCATGAAAGACTTGGTGATAAAAAAGAAGGCTGTCAGTTTTGATAATGAATATAGGCTACAACATTGTAGTGCTATTGCTACTAGGTCACTTGTGCAAAAGAAAGAGCATCATGTAGCTTATACTATTTCTTGTACCATTGGAATTTTACACTCTGCGAAAGCTTTGTGTGATTTGGGTGCCAGCATTAATATTATGCCATTGTCCATATATAAGAAGTTGGGTTTAGGAGTTCCAAAGCCGACTGTGATGTGTTTACAGATGGCTGATATAACTATGAAGAGGCCCATTGGAGTGCTCCAAGATGTCCTTGTGAAAGTGAAGTCATTCATTTTTCTAGCGAACTTTGTGATACTTGATTGTAAGGTTGATTTTGAGGTTCCCATCATCTTAGGGAGACCATTTCTTGCTACTGGGCGTGCCTTGGTCGATATGGAGAGAGGGTAGATGAAGTTTTGATTAAATAATGAGGAGGTAAATTTTAACATATGTAGGTCTATGAAGCATGAAAGTGATCTTAAATCAATATCGGTGGTACACCATAGTGTGGGGCAAGAATTTGAGGTGTCTATTAAAGAGAGTTTAGGTGTTGATGCATTAGCTACTGTAATAATAAATTTTGACAGTGATGGTATTGATGACTATGATGAGCTAGTTGGTGCACTTGATAGGTTTGAGTTTCGTTTCTAACCAAAACGGTTGGAATTAGACATGAAGAATCGAGATACCCCTCCTACAAAATTCTTTGTTGATGAGCCTCAAAAACTGGAACTTAAGATTCTTCTATCTCACTTGAGGTATGTATTCTTGGGACAAAATAGCACCTTGCCCGTTGTTATTGCTGCTGACTTGAGTGAAGGGAAAATAGAACCTTTGATTTCGGTGTTGAAATGGTTTAAGAGGGCTATAGGTTGGACTATTGCGGACATTATTGGGATTCCATCGGGCATTTGTTCTCACAAAATCCAATGCATGACGGACAACAAACCAAGTATTGAGCATCAAAGGAGACTAAATACCCATATGCAAGAGGTTGTGAAAAAAGATATCATTAAGTGGTTGGATGCTGGAGTTATATATATCCCATTGCCGATAGTAGTTGGCTTTTCCCAGGTCAGTGTGTGCCAAATAAAGGAGGAATCACGGTGGTTCCTAATGCAAAAAATGAGCTTGTTCCAATGAGGTCGGTGACCGGTTGGAGAGCGTGTATGGACTACCGCAAATTAGATGCATGGACTGAGAAAGACCATTTCCCTATGTCGTTCATGGATCAAATACTAAATCTTCTCGCTGGTAAAGGTTGATATTATTTTCTAGATGGGTAATCTAGCTACAATCAAATCTTCATAGCTCCGGAAGACCAAGACAAAACCACCTTCACTTGCCCTTAAAGGACTTTCGCCTTCAAAAGGATGCCATTTGGGTTATATAATGCTCTAGTGACCTTCCAACATTGTATGATGTCGATATTTTCAGATATGGTGGAGGACATGATAGAGGTATTTATGGATTATTTCTCTGTGGTAGGTGACTCATTTGATGATTGTTTGACACATTTGGCTGAGGTACTAAAACGGTGTGAAGAGTTTAATCTTGTTCTCAACTGGAAAAAGTGTCACTTTATGGTGAAAGAGGATATAGTTCTGGGTCATTGGATTTCGCAAAAAAGGTATTATGGTTGATCGAGCTAAATTTGAGGTAATAGAAAAGCTTCCACTACCCATCTATGTTAAAGGTGTTCGAAGTTTTCTTTGGTATGCAGGTTCCTACCAGAGATTCACGAAAGATTTCTCTAAAATTACACACCCATTGTGCAAGCTACTTGAAAAAGAGTGTAAGTTTGATTTTGATGATGCTTGTCTGAGAGCATTTGAAGAGTTGAAAGAAAATTTAACTTTGGCACCCATCATTATTTCATTGGATTGGGGGAAACCAAGTGATGTGTGAAGAAAGTGGGGTGGCTCTTGGTGTGGTATTAGGACAGAGGCGATAGAAAATTCTTCATCAAATTTACTATACCAGCAAAGCTTTGAATGCGGCTCAAAAGAACTATACGATGACTAAACAGGAACTCCTTGCGGTGGTTTTCACATTTGAGAAATTTAGAATCTACTTGCTTGGTACTAAGGTCATAGTGCATACTGACCATTCTTCATCGAGGTATCTGATGGCTAAAAGGGATGCGAAATCAAGGTTGATTAGATGAGTGCTCCTACTACAAGAGTTCAATTTTGAGGTAAAGGATAGAAAGGGAATAGAAAATAAGGTTGCTGATCACTTGTCCAGACTAGAGGAAGCAGTTATGATCAAGCTAGAGAATGGAGTTGAGATTAATGATGTGTTCCCTAATGAACAGGTATTGGTTGCTTCTTCTGATCTTATCCCTTGGTTCGCAGATTTTGCTAACTACTTGACAAGTGATTTGGTTTCGTCGGATTTTTCATTTCACCAAAGGAAAAAGTTTATATCTGATGTGATGAAATTCTTTTGGGATGATCCTTACTTGTTTCGTGTTTGTCCTAATGGGATTATTTGTCGTTGTGTGCCCGAGGTTGAGATTATGAGTATACTAGAGGTGTGTCATTCATCGCCTGTTGGTGGGCACCATAGTTGTATCCGAACTGCCCATAAAATTTTGCAGTGTGGGTATTACTGGCCTAACATCCACCAAGATGCTCATGATTTCTCCAAATCTTATGATCGTTGCCAGCCTGGGGGAGGAATTTTGAAAAATCAAGAACTACCAATGAATCCAATACTAGTGATTGAACATTTTGATGTTTGGGGTCTTGACTTCATGAGTCTATTTGTGAGTTCGAATAGGATGAAGTACATTCTTGTGGCGGTTGACTATGTATCGAAATGGGTGGAAGCAGTCACGCTTTCAAACAATGAAGGAAAGAGTGTCACCGCATTCCTGGAAACTAATATCTTCTCCAGATTTGGTGCACCAAGGGCAATCATAAACGATGGAGGTTCTCACTTTTGTAATAAATTGTTCAAGGTGTTCATTGAGAAGTATGGTGTTCACCACGGCGTAGCAACCCCTTTTCATCCGCAGTTGAGTGGGCAAGTTGAAGTATCAAATCGCGAGATAAAGTAAATTCTTGCAAAGACCGTAAACGCTAATAGAACCAATTGGTCAAGGCGGCTTGATGATGCTCTATGGGCTTATTGCACTGCATTCAAAACTCTCATAGGTATGTCCCCCTACCAACTTGTATATGGGAAGTCTTGTCATTTTCCTATAGAGCTAGAGCATAAAGCAATGTGGGCGCTAAAAAAGTTGAATTTGGATTGGGGCACCGCATCGAGTTAAAGAATGAATGAAATGAATGAGCTTAATGAGTTTCACCTAAAAGCCTATGAAAGTTCAGTCTTGTACAAGGAGATGATGAAGAAGTACCATGATCAGAAGATCGATAAGCGTGAATTTATTGTCGGTGATTTGGTGTTCTTATTTAACTCAAGGTTACGTTTGTTTCCTGGCAAGCTGATATACCGTGAGTTTACGGTATTTCTAATACATTTCACTTACAAGTTGTGTGTGTCTAGGGCCTTGTTGTATTGGATTTTATGTGTTTTTATCATATTTTGCAGGAAAGATGTTCAGGCGCGGAAGTAAAGAGACAGCTGAAAGGGATGCAGAAAAGGGCATCTACGGAGTGATCTACGGACCGTAGGTCTATTGACGCTCCGTAGATGGTGGCCGTAGATCAGC
>JAJOOO010022967.1:0-25170 GCA_029582685.1 Solanum piurae | reverse complement strand
CACCGAAGCTCCAAGTTTACTGTCGAAGAAGACCACTGTAGGAGTCACCGAAGTTCTGAAATTTTAGGGCAAACTCGTGCTTTTGTTGTCAAAGAAGACCACTGTTGGAGTCACCGGAGTTCTGGAATTTTAGGGAAAAATCGTGCTTTTGCTGTCGAAGAAGACCACTATAGGACTGACCGGAGCTCTGGAATTTTAAGGCTAACTCATGCTTTGATTTTGATTATTAGAGAAATGAAATGGGTATTTGGGAATGTATTTTGAGCTCTTATTTCACTGAAATAAGAAAAGTGCGGGTCAACTAAATTTGTGGAGGGAAATTAATTTTTTACACATAAAATTCGTGGGTTTAGCAAAAAAAAATTAATTTTCACTTAAACGAACTGTTGCCACAGAGGGTTTTTTTTCCACGGTTAATAAGTATGTGGCCATAGATAATCTATAGCGACGATTATATAGATGATGCCACGGTTTATATTAAGAATTGTTCTATTAGATCTAAGCATATATCCCAATGGTCATAATTGTTGCAACACATACTTTATTGCCACGGTTGTAAAATTGTTGCTGAATAAGCGTTGCATTAGGTCAAATTTCTAGTAGTGAGAAATCTTAATAATAACAGAGAAAATATATGTGATAACTTATGGCTTCTAACTAAAGATCCTGAAATATTTTGGGATTTATTACTTAAGATGTTGGATCTAATTTAGTTTCAATTGGATTAACATAATAAAATATGAAAGTGAAGACTTTGTATATTAGTAGTTACTTGTTGGCTTGTAGGTGTTTCCATAATTCCAACTTCCAAGGCCAAGAAAAGAGTACAATAGTTTGTTATTTTTAGACTTATTGTAAATGACATATTTTTAAATAGAAATAATTTGATACGATTTCATATTTTCTGAGTTATTTTTATAAAATTATGAATCGACCCTAATTATTTGATATACTCTCTCCATTTCTAATTATATGTAATCATTTTAGATTTCACGTGCATTAAGAAACTAAGTAAGTTACTATTCTACCCTTAATTTTGTTTTGAAATCAAGTTTTCAACCAATGAATATGAATTAATTTATTTTGATTAATGGACATGAGTTATTTTCTTAGTTTTTCAATGTTGGTCAAATGTATATTTTCAAGGCTAATAACTCACAAGGATAAAATAGGAAGAAAATTATAATTTATGCATTGATTTTATGAAATGACAAGTATTATGGATCAACTATTTATAGTAAGGATGACTGGATGACATATAAAAAAACCTCGAAGGAAGTAACTAAATTTATATAAAAACCTAATAATAGGTTTGATTTAGTCTGTTTTTAAAGATTCATTGAGATCCCTACTTGCCAACATACTGATTTATTCTCACAAAGCAAATCTTCGACAATGTAATAAATAATCAATTACTTGCCATGCTAAGAAATCTCAAATGGTATTGTTGACTAATACAAGTTCTCAAAACATAATTTGAAGCTTTAAAAATAAAAGAGAGCTTGAATTATTTTAACTAAGTACGTAATATCTTACACATACAATATATCCATAGATATGGATTAACATATAAAATATGTTATTCAAACACATACAATAATATTTATTTTACACGAATGGCTAAAACTTGCCAATTATTCATCATACAAACACAAACACACATAGATTATGTATGTGTAAAGACACACACACAACAAACTTTATATATATCCCTAATTTTTTAAAAGGTGACTCTCTATATCCTTAATCATGTCAATAAGAATACCAAATTCAGTCAGGAGCTCGGGGGTGTCTTCTGTTTTTTTTTCATACTCAATGGTCAATATTGACCACTGGGGTTCAAAAGATATTAAATACGTTAAAGAACTATACATCTCCAACACGTCTCCTTCAATAACTTTCCAACAACTTGATTTCTTATGTGGATCGATGGCTTCAATAATTTGCTTCATAATCTTTTTCTGTCCAGCTGTAATCATTCAAATAATATAAGAGATGTTACTCTTAGTTCAACTCCTTAATTCCTCAGGATAGACTTAAAGAATTACAAAATAATATCTTTATATTATTTTATTTTTTCCCTAGTTTTCCACTTCTATTTTCTCCAAAAATTCTTTAATGCTCATGAATATTGGATGGTCTATTTTTTGGGAATAGAGTTATATTTCAAAATCTCAAAAGAAGAGTTGACATTATGGAGAATATGAAAATTAGAAAGAAAATTATAATTTTGATTTAATTATTTATGTTTGGTATAACAAAAGTAATATTTTAGCGAAAAAAGAGAGATTTTTCTACAAAAACAATTTTAGTATTTGATTGGTGAAATGATATATTACCTAAAACTTACACACTATTAAAGACTAATAATAATAATAATAATAGTGACTTAATTTGACAAATCTTTAAAGTAACTAAATATTAGTAAATAATGTCTCAGTGTTAGTTGGAGCATATAATAAATTTTAAAGTTAAGGTAATTTATATTTAAAAAATTCTATCCCCAACAAGTGAATGAAGTTATTTTCTTTGGTGGAAGCAAAAGGCTTTCCGGAATATACGTGGTAATCAAACATCATTAAATATTTATTTTTTTATGAATATCATTTTCATGAAAAATAACTTTTATACTACCAAATACATGTAAATATAATATGAAAAATTAATGCAAGTAAATCATATTTGATTGATTGTGTGAGAGAGAACATAGAAAAATATGTGTTACCATCATCATAATGCCAGCTTACAACCGAACCAATCTTTATGGTTTCACCTTCATGAATCTCAAATCGATTGATAACACGACTAATAGTTGGTATATGATGCGTATTGATGTGCATTATATTATGGATCGAGTGTCCTCCACACTTCGCCTCCATTGCAGCAGTTAACTTTCCTTTCAAACCCATATTTTCTTCTTCTCAAAATAGCAATTATAAGTTGTGAAAATAAAGTGGTGAAAAAATGTTTGAGAATTTGTAGTATTTATATAGATTTCAATTAGATGTGAGAAGCTAGCTAGTATAAAACATTACCCACTATTTGTACAACATTTTACCAACAGTGTTAATTCATTTGTGTTTAATTAGATTTTAATTTAGTTATAAATTTATCTTTTACAATGAAATTTTGCATGCTCATGCAAATTTAAAAACGATGAAGATAGGGAAAATGTATATGTGGACACTCAATTTATTACACTTTTAGGATTTGGCTCACCTAAAATACCAAAAATTCTCCATTTTCCTAGCCTTGAAATTTTAACACGTGTCTATTCAATAATCAAGAGGATCATATTTATTTGATTGACACGTGTTATTTTTTAAGTGGTCACTCAATTAAATTTTTTTTCTTAGGATTTGGCTCTCCTAGGATACCCAAGATGTGTTAGATATGAAGACATATATTTTCTTAGAAATTGTTTTTTTAGAAAAATAAATGAGTTTCTTACCTATTTTCTTGTGTTTGATATTATATGTAAAAATATATATACTATTCTTCAAGTATTTGTATATAATCTAGACAAATAATATGAGAGGTGGGGATGAAGGCTATAAGTGGTCGAGTGAAGATGAAAGTGTGTAAGAGGATGGAGAAAATACAATCAATGTGAAATGTCACTTGTAGAACGTAAATGGATAAAATATATTCTTAAACTATATGCGATTTAACAAAAATGAAATATATCTTCCGTTAATACCCAATTCAAGGAGGGATTCTGAGGTGCATGTCTTCAATTTTCTTTTCATACTCACTCGTTCATATAGCCCATTGGGGTTAATAATATGTAATTAACAATAGTAAAAGAATTATACATCTCTAACGTATCTCTTTCAATAACTAACGGAGTCAAGCTTTGAAGCCAAGGAGTGGTTTTAAATTTTAAAAAGATATCTTTTGGTTGGGACTATATTTTCCCTTTCTTATCATATATTTTAGGATTCCTTAATTTTAATATTATAAAAATAATTAGTTAATAATTTGAGGAACAATAAATTATATTTTTATCTTATACAAAGTCTTTTAATGAAGATTAAAAAGTGCAATCAATATTTTCTAAGAACCTATTCATGTTTTAAATATAATATAGACTTGTTTAGTAAACGTGTTTTCCACATGTGTCATTAAATTAGGAAATATTGGGCCATTACATGTATAAACACACAAGTGAAAAGATATTAATTAATCTGAAATTTAAGAATAGATTATATTAGAAATTATGTAACCACCAAAAGAAATCTAAATAATAAGAGAGGAAATATATTTGATAACTTATAGAGTTTCAAAATGATGTAGAAGGTATCTGAGACTGTAACGATCGGTTCCCGTCGTTATAGAAAAGGCAATGCGAGGAAATTTAGGGTCGAAAAACTTTTTCGTAGTATTTGGATTTTCCCAACTTTGTCCAGATTTGGACGAAATCGGAGTTATTGAGGTGTAGGAAAATCTGATAACAATCGGGTATATGATGTATATTGATATGTAAGATATCAAAAATTGAGTGTCCTCCACACTTTACCTCCATTGAAGCAATCAACTTTCATCTCACATCCATATTTCACTTCTTCTTAAATTAACAATTATAAGTTGTGAAAAGAAAATGGTAAGAAAATGTTTAGAACTTGTAGTCTTTATATAGAAAACATTATCCACCACATATCTGCATCATATATTACTAACAATATTAAGTTATTTGTGTTTGATTAAATTTTAGCTTAGTACATATAAATAAGTGGACACACTCGATTTATTACACTTTTGAGACTTGGCTCACCTCAAATACAAAAATTCTCCATTTTCCTAACCTTGAAATTTTAACATGCTTCAATAATCAAGAGGATCAAATTTATTTGATTGACACGTGTTATGTTTTAAGTGGTCACTTATTTTTTTTTAAAAAAGGATTTGTCTCACCTTCGATACCCATGATGTGTTAGGTATGAAAACATATATTTTCTTAGGAATTACTTTTTTTGGGAAAATAAATAAGTTTTTTTTTTAATTCGGTATATACGTAAAAAAATATTATTCTTCAAGTATTTATATATAACCTAGACAAATAATATGAGAGATGGGAATGGAGGCTACGAGTGGTGGGGGTGAAGATGAGGCGTGTTAGATGGTAAAGAAGATACAATCAATATGAAATGTCACTTGTTGAACGTAGATAAATCAAAATGTCCTTAAACTATGTTAAATTGAACAAAAATGTCTTCTGTTAATACCAATTCAAGGAGAGGTTATGAGGTGTCTTCAACTTTCTTTTCGTGCTCAATCATATTTTAGGCATATTATAAAAATAATTAATTAATTTGAGGAATATTAAATGACATTTTCATTTACTGCAGAAGTCTTTTAATGAAGGGTTAAAAAATTCAATCAATATTTTCTAAAAACCTACATGTTTTTAATATAATATAGACTAGTTTAGTAAACATGTGTTGCACACGTGTCATTATATTGGAAAATATTGGAAAATTATCATTAATTAGAAGATATTGAGTCATTACAATTTACACATATAAATGCACAAGTGAAAATATATTAATCAAATTGAACTTTAAAAATAGATTATATAAGAAGATTATGTATCCACCAAAACAAATCTAAATAATAATAATAACAGAGGAAGTATATATGATAACTTATGGCTTCTTACTCAAGATGCTGAAATATTTTGGGATTTATTACTTAAGATGTTGGAACTAATTAGTCTCAATTGGAGTAATATAATAAAATATGAAAGTGAAGACTTTGTGTATTAGTAGTTACTTGTTGGCTCGTAGGTGTTTTTATAATTCCATGGCCAAGAAAAGAGAGTAATAATTTGTTATTTTTAGACTATATTATAAATGACATATTTTTAAATAGAAATAATTCGATACGATTTCATATTTTCTGAGTTATTTTTATAATATTATGAATCGACCCTAATTATTTGATATACTCCCTCCATTCCTATTTATATGTAATCATTTTAGATTTCACGTGCATTAAGAAATTAAGTAAGTTATTATTCTATCCTCTCTTTTTTTTATGAAATTAAGTTTTCAATCAATGAATATGAATTAATTTATTTTGATTAATTAATTTGACCAATGGACATGAGTTATTTTTTTAGTTTTTCAATGTTGGTCAAATGTATATTTTCAAAGTTAATACTCACAAGTAGGGGTGTTCACGGGTCGGTTTGGATCGGTTATTGGTCAAAATCAAAACCAAACCAACTTAATCGATTTTAAAATTATCAAAACCAAACCAAACTAAATATAATATACACTTATCGGTTTGGTGGTTATCGGTTTCGATTTGATTTGGTTCGGTTATTCGGTTATTAACCATACACAAAAATAAAAGAAACAATTCATTCAAAATGTGAAAAAAGTGACAGCAATCCATTCAAAACGAAAAATAGTTAGAATGACTTAAATTACTGAACTTCCGATCACTAAATTTACTATCAATAAAGCTTTAAAATTCACTATATTGGCCTAGAAAGAAGAGACAATAACATTTTCAGTCCCACAAAGAATTGTCATAGACACTCATATATATGAAATCAATAATATAAATGTTTCATCTTGGACAGTTTTGCTTTCAATAAGTAAATTATAAAGAAATTTTAATGAAAATATGTATAAGATCTTTATTATTGTTTATAAAAACAATATATTAAGTATGTATATTAATAAAATATATGTCTATAATTCTTCGGTTCGGTTATTTCTTCGGTTTTTTCGAATAAAATCATAACCAAATAAAATACTATCGGTTTTCAAAAATCTAAAACCAAACCCAAATAAAATCGGTTTGGTTTGGTTTGGATCAGTTTTTATCCAAACCGTGAACACCCCTACTCACAAGGATAAAATAGAAAGAATATTACTCCCTCCGTTCCTTTTTATATGTCATCCCTTTCTATAAATAGTTGGTTCATAATACTTGTAATTTCATAAAATCAATGCATAAATTAACATATATTTTTTTTTACCCTTGTGAGTTATTAGCATTGAAAATATATATTTCACCAACTTAGAAAAGCTAAGTAAATGATTCATGTTCATTGGTTAAATTAATTAATAAAAATAAATTAATTCATATTCATTGATTGAAAACTTGAGTTCCAAAAAATATTTAAATAAGGGTAGAAGGGTAAAGGTACATCATTTCTTAATGCAAGTGCAAAGTAAAAATGTGACATATAAAAAGGAACGGATGGAGTATAATTTATGCATTGATTTTATGAAATGACAAGTACTCTCTCCGTTCCTTTTATATGTCACCTTTTTAATTTGCACTTGCATTAAGAAATTAAGTAACTTTATCCTTCTTCCCTTATTTAATGTTTTCTTAAGTCAACTTTATAATAAATGATGAATATGTTAGATTTCAAAAATAAAAATACATTTGGATGACTATTTAAATTTTTGAGTTTATTTTTGGAGCCAATTTTTTTCACTAATTGATCCAAAAAAAAATTAAAATTAAAATTTTCCCACCTCAATTTTCCTATATATTTTTTGTAAAAATGTTTTAATTTGTTTGTTGATATTTCTTTTTCAAAATCAGATTTTTTTAGAATAGTGAATGGAAAAAGAAGTTAATGTATGAAGTACTCCAATAAATATTAATTACGTATAGATTTCCTAGGTTGGTGAAAGTATATATTTTCAAGATTAATTAACTATTCTATCAAGGGTATAATGGGAAGAATATCATAATTTATGTATTGATTTTATAAAATGACAAGTATTATGATCCAACTATTTATAGATATGGATGACATATAAAAAAGAACGGATGAAATATTATGGACCAACTATTTATAGTAAGAATGACATATAAAAAAAACGGAAGGAGTAGTTAAATTTGTTTAAAAACTTAATAATATGTTTGATTTAGTCTGTTTTTAAAGATTCATTGAGATCCCTACTTGCCAACATACTGATTTAATCTCACAAAGCAAATCTTCGACAATGTAATAAACAATCAATTACTTGGCATGTTGTTATTTAGACTTAAACAATCAATCATTGGATATGTATAGAAATGGATTAACATATAAAATATGTTATTCAAACACAATAATATTTATTTTACACGGTGACTAAAACTTGCCAATTATTCATCATACAAACACAAACACAAACACAACAAACTTTATATATATCCCTAATTATTGAAAATGTGACTCTATATCCTTACTCATGTCAATAAGAAGACCCAATTCAGTCAGGGGTTCGGGGGTGTCTTCTATTTTTTTTTCATACTCAATTGTCCATATAGACCACTGAGGTTCAAAACATGTTACAATCGTAAAAGAACTATACATCTCCAACACATCTCCTTCAATAATTTTCCAACGGCTTAATTTCTGGTGTGGATCGATGGCTTCAACAACTTGCTTCATAAATTTTTTCCGTCCAGCTGTAATCATTAAAATTATATAAGAGATGTTACTCTAGTTTTTCATTTGTATTTTCTCCAAAAAATTATTTAAAGCTCATGAATATTGGATTGTCTATTTTTTTTGGAATAAAGTTATATTTCAAAATCTCAAAAGAAGAGTTGACATTATGGAGAATATGAAAATTAGAAAGAAAATTATAATTTTGATTTAATTATTTATGTTTGGTATAACAAAAGTAATATTTCCGCGATTTTTTTTTCTACAAAAAAACTTACACACAATTAAAGACTAATAATAATAATAACTTAATTTGACAAATCTTTAAAGTAACTAAATATTAGTAAATAATGTCTCAGTGTTAGTTGGAGCAAATAATAAATTTTAAAGTTAAGGTAATTTATATTTAAAAAATTCTATCCCCAACAAGTGAGAAGTTATTTTCTTTGGTGGAAGCAAAAGGCTTTCCGTGGAATATATGTGGTAATCAAACACCATTGAATAAATTTTTTATGAATATCATTTTCATGAAAAAAAAAACTTTTATACTATCAAATACACGTAAATATAGAAAATTGATGCAAGTAAATTATATTTGATTGATTGTGTGTGTGAGAGAGTATAGAAAAATATATGTTACCATCATTATAGTTCCAGCTTATAACCGAACCAATTTTTATGATTTCACCTTCATGAATTTCAAATTGGTTGATAACACGACTAATAGTTGGTACATGATGCGTATTGGTGTGAATTATATTATGGATCGAGTATCCTCCACACTTTGCCTCCATTGCAGCAGTTAACTTTCCTTTCAAACCCATATTTTCTTCTTCTCAAAATAGCAATTATAAGTTGTGAAAATAAAGTGGTGAAAAAATGTTTGAGAATTTGTAGTATTTATATAAATTTCAATTAGATGTGAGAAGCTAGCTAGTATAAAACATTACCACTATTTGTACAACATATTACCAACGGTGTTAATTCATTTGTGTTTAATTAGATTTCAATTTAGTTATAAATTTATCTTTTACAATGAAATTTTGCATACTCATGCAAATTAAAAAACGATGAAGATAGGGAAAATATATATGCGGACACTCAATTTATTACACTTTTAGGATTTGGTTCACCTAAAATACCAAAAATTCCCCATTTTCCTAACATTGAAATTTTAACATGTGTCTATTCAATAATCAAGAGGATCATATTTATTTGATTGACACGTGTTATCTTTTAAGTGGTCACTCAACTAATTAATTTTTTTTGGATTTGGCTCACCTAGGATACCCAAGATGTGTTAGATATGAAGATATATATTTTCTTAGAAATTGTTTTTTAGGAAAATAAATGAATTTCTTACTTATTTTCTTGTGTTTGATATTATATGTAAAAATATATATACTATTCTTCAAGTATTTGTCTATAATCTAGATAAATAATATGGGAGGTGGGATGAAGGCTATAAGTGATCGGGTGAAGATGAAGTGTGTTAGAGGGTGGAGAAAACACAATCAATGTGAAATGTCACTTGTAGAACGTAAATGGATAAAAAATGTTCTTAAACTATATATGCGATTTAACAAAAATGAATAATGTCTTCCGTTAATACCCAATTCAAGGAGTGGTTCTGAGGTGTCTTCAATTTCCTTTTCATACTCACTCGTTCATATAGCCCACTGGGGTTAATAATAGGTAATTAACAATAGTAAAAGAATTATACATCTCTAACATATCTCTTTCAATAACCAAAAGAGTCAAGCTTTGAAGCCAAGGGGTAGTTTTAAATTTTAAAAAGATATCGTTTGGTTGGGACTATATTTTCCCCTTCATATCATATATTTTAGGATTCCTTAATTTAAATATTATAAAAATAATTAGTTGATAATTTGAGGAACAATAAATTATTTTTTTATCTTATACGAAGTCTTTTAATGAAGATTAAAAAGTCCAATCAATATTTTCTAAGAACCTATTTTCATGTTTTAAATATAATATAGACTTGTTTAGTAAACGTGTTTTCCACATGAGTCATTAAATTAGAAAACATTGGGCCATTACATGTATAAACACACAAGTGAAAAGATAGTAATTAATCTGAAATTTAAGAATAGATTATATTAGAAATTATGTATCCACCAAAAGAAATCTAAATAATAAGAGAGGAAATATATTTGATAACTTATAGAGTTTCAAAATGATGTAGAAGGTATCTGAGACTCTAGATTTTCAATTCAAATCATGCTAAGAAATCCCAAATGGTATTGTTGACTAGTAGAAATTGTCAAAACATAATTTGAAACTTTAAAATAATATAAAAGAGGGCTTGAATTATTTTAATAAAATGTATAATATCTTACATATACTGATCATTGTAAATATATTCATAGAAACAGATTGACATATAAAATATATTATTCAAACACAATAATATTTTTGAAATATATTATTAAAACACCATTGATTAAATACAGTAAAATCTCACTAAATTAATATATGTGGGACCATAATATATTATTATTTTGTAGATGTATTATTTAATCGTTAAATTAATATTTAATTTAAAGAGTGTTTTGACACCGCAAATGTTCGGTGATTAAATCTCAGAGAATTTAAATGAATCCATTTGTGAAAACGTCATTCATGAACTTAAGGTCATGATTAATAATCTCGATTACCGCAATAAAATGGACATTAATAACTTGTTGGATGGGTGAAAATAATAATGTTCAGAGGTCCAGAGCTTAGAAAGAAATTGTGGATACCATTGAAAGAAATAATGTTGATGATAAAGTTGAAGATGATAAAATACCATTGGAACCAGTTACACATAAGGAAGCACTTATCACATTTAGAACCCATCACAATTTTATGGTGCCGTTCAAAAAGATTGTCCGAAACTTTTGGATGCAATAAGAAAAGTTAAAGATGAGCTTCAACAAGATTATTTAAATTTTAACAAAAAGCATAACACAATTAAATCATATTTCACTAAATTGTCTTAGATATATTTGTACTTTTAAAAATTATTAATTTATAATATTTATGGGATCATATATTTATATAGGAGTCTTCTGAAAATATATTATCTTATCGAAATATGTGATTTTTTTCATTGACCCAAATCGGGACCGAAGAAAAATATTATCTTAGAAAAATTATTAATTAATTGAGTATTAATTTAATGAGATTTTACTGTAATAAGAAATAAAAGCTCCATTGACTGACCAAAAAATTTCAAAAATAAATAAATTATATTCATTAGCCATTTGATATATGTGCAGATCCAAAATTTGAAGTATTTGAATTTCTAAGATAATCTCATGTTAATATATAATAGTAATAACTCAATTCTTATTCAAATATTTATAAATATTATTTAAATTTCTTACTTTTATAAATTTTGAGTAAATATGAATTCACGTGAACACATAATAGGTTGGATGTGAACTCATATGTTATGTATGCTAAATCCGCATCGATTGGGCAATATGATAACTTGGGTACCTAAATGCTAGTAAATATTTATGCCCACATAATCAAACAATATAAATAAACATAACAACATGAAGTGCATTAACTAGATACCAAAAAAGAAATAAAGTTTATTTCATAGAACATAACTTGTATAAATATTCCAACAATAATACTAGCTATAGCTAGTCTGCATGCATGCAGATAATTAATTAACTAAACAATTCTTTTTGTAAAAAAAAAAAAAAAAAAAACCTAACTTGCTCTATAACATCTCAAAAACAATCTGATTATTACTAATTAAAGAAGTTATAATTAACATAATTAATCATTAATTTTAGCACCAAAAAGTCACAAGAACAATAATAATTACACCTGAAAAAATTATTGGCATTGAACTTGTAGTTGAACCTATTGCTATTGCTGCAGCTGCTGGTGATGGTGCAAAAATCCATTTCACAATAATAAAAAATAAAACAAACAAATAGAACCAGCAACTTAATAAAAGCAACACTGATGCAAGAATGGAAGTTGAGAAGGAAACAAGCAACAAACTAAGTTAAGGTAAGAACTAGGCTAAATTAATCTAAAGGATAATTTCATTGATATCTTCCAAATGAGTACATACAAGGTATTTATACGATGCAAAAATGAACCCTAGACAAATTGAAATGACAATACTACCCTAATAAACTATCTTAGGGTCTTAAAGAAATAGGAATAGAAAATTGGGACTAACATGTAAAGGATGCAAACTATGTAAATATGCCACTTTTGAACTCCTTTGGTTATAGTGATTGTCTTCCAATATTCACTTGAACTCCATTGAGCATCCTTGAATTTATGCTTCCAAAACTCATGCTTAACAAAGTCATACTGCAAGGAGAAGACAAGCACATGGGAAATATTTTTCAATCCAATATCAATAAGCTTTCGATCACCAGCATTAAGGACCAACAAAGTAACTACATTGAGTTTTTTCCTCACATCTCTATCCTGTTTTTCTGATGCCCTGCCAACTACCAAGATAATGGATGACTTGTGTATAGTATTTGCAACATCATTTTCACTAAGAATTGTAAAAGTTAATCTAGTTGGCAGATCATACATCTTCTTTATCATTAGTAACTTTTGTTGCACCTCACCTCTAAGGACATGCAGAATGAACCATGAAAAAGAGACGACATTGAAAACTGAAAATGCAATAGTCAAAATGCTGCTAGGTTGTAGTTGTCCATCTTTAAACTCCAGTATCATCTTCATTGGAAGACCATACATAATTTGAAGTAAGACATCTGATGCAATATTACCTCCAAGTAATATATTTACCAACTGAGTTTGATCCCTATTCACATTAATAGTATTACACAACTCATTTATCCATTTTAGATTATGCTTTAGCTGCCCCAATCTACTTCTCCAGTCAACCAGGCAACTATATTTCTTCTCTTTGAATGAAGCCACAATATCATTATGACCTTTTGTCAACAGCCATAACCGATTGTTGCCAATATTCCATCCACCTTTTCCCAACCTTCCAAAAGTAGGTTGCAAAAGAGGAAAGTTCCATGGAATAATCTGATCATTAACCCAATTTATTTGGTGCATAATACCAAAAAAAAGGTGCAGATTTTTGTCTAGCAGCCAAAGTAGAAACAATGGCATGGGAATCTTTACCTTCCCAGCTACAAGGTAAGAATTCATGAAGCTTCTCAAGGCTGCAACAACTCCATGTGTCTGCTGATTAGGATGTCTCAAATTCTCATAGATGATATCAACTAGTCTCTTTTTAATATCTGTCACAGAGGTGAAGGCCAATGAAATGCATTCACTGTAACTGGGAACTATAAAATGCATTGTTCTTCCACTTTTGGCAGGACAAGGACCAGCAACACCTCGACATTTAACCATTTCTTTGGCTTTTATAAGCCATAGAGGAATGTCATATTTATAATTTCTTGTGCCTCGACGTATAGCCACCAAAGCTAACTTGATAGGACAACTATTGCAATTCGCAAGAACATCATTGTGGCTCACTGCAATCTCACACACACTGTCTGAAATCGTCAACAACAAAATCTTCAACTAGCATTTTGGACATTGAATACCTGGTCATCATCCTCATAATTATATTCCCATTTTGAGCCGAAGGATCCATGAGTGACCCTGGGCTATTTTCGAACATCGCTAAAATTTTAACCATTTGTTTTTTTAAACCAGCATCACCTGTGGTCACCTCAAGTTCACTGAACCTCACTCCCTCCTCAGCCTTTTGCCCAAGTCCACTGATAATTCTAGCAAAGAGTTGCACCTTGGATAAATGTAGTTTCTCTGCATGAGTGAACAACTTTAGCCCACTCACATGTCCCTGGGTAATAACTGTGATTATTTTCACAAGATCATGCCCTGAAATGAAAATTCCATAGATGTCAAGTCCAACTTTGTGACATGCCACCAAACTCTGGCACTTGCCATCAATTAGAGGTGTTCCTCCCATTTTAGCCACTATCCTATCTGTTGCATCTGTGGTGTGAAGAGCAATTTGAGCAGTTTTCCCCGAGTAGTATCTTTCCACCTCCTTAGCCATAATAAAAAATGGGTAGCAACAATAGAAGACACTGACATTGTTGAAGCATTCAAAAACAAGAGTCGTCGTGTTAAAAAGCCCCTCCAACTCATAACTTAGCATTTCTTCCAATTGATTCTTTTGTCTCCTCCTCTCTTCTTCTTTCTTAAGTCGACTCAAATTTAACCTTCTGCACTCCTTAACAGTGGAACTTGTGCCAGGGAAACACTTCATTATTGTTACCCCTTTTTTCTTCAATAGCATGCCTGTTAATAACAAGAAAGTGATTTTCTTCTTCAACAACATTTAACACACAAGTTTTTCCTTCCTTTGTTGGACAAACACTATCGACCAACACTAACTTGATATGATTGTCCTCCTTGTCGTATTCAGCCATGACAATGCTGAAAATAAGAGTTTCAAGAGCACGAACCTGATAAGGAACAACAAAATCAATCAAAGAGCACTTGGATTCTAGATTCATCACTTGAAGCTCACAATAAGTAAATGGATAGCCATCAAGAGTAGCAATGGTGTCATATGATGTTTGATCAGAAACTACTACTAGCTTCGTTATGCTCTTGGTAGTAGTTTCTAGTTCAATACAACTTTGTGAAACATCAATTGCTTGAGAAGGCACATCAACATTGGTTTCATAAGTTCTCATAGAGCTTTTATCAAACACCTTGTGCTCACCTCTTCCCCAAATGTCTATTTTGGCAAGACGTGGGACAAATTTGTTTTGTAAATGATGCAAGAATGGAAGTTGAGAAGGAAACAAGCTACAAACTAAGTTAAGGTAAGGACTAAGCTAAATTAATCTAAGGATAATTTCATTTAATATCTTTCAAATGAGTACATACAAGATATTTATACAATGCAAAATTGAACCCTAGACAAATAGAAATGACAATACTATCCTAATAAACTAACTTAGGGTCTTAAAGAAATAGAAATAGAAAATTGGGACTAAAATATAAAGGATGCAAACTATGTAAATATGCCACTTTTGAACTCCTTTGGTTCAACTTGCAACAAACATTAGGTCGATCATAGCTGGAGAACGATCATGGTTCATGGTTGAGGATTAATTAAGACTCGAGACGATAACAAAGAATAATAATTGAATAGTGTATGTTGGAGGAGTTGTGCATGTGATACTATTTTTATTATATATATGAGGATGAGTTATGTTATATTTGTACAGAGAGTGTAAAAAATATTTATAGAATTAGATTAGTTATAAGGTAATTTTAATTTTATTTATTTTTGGTAGTGTTGAATAAATGATATATTGAGAGTGAATTTTTTATTTGCTAAAATATATATAGATGGAAGTATTATTGAGGAATTACCAAAATAAAATAAAATATTACCTGTAATTTTTATTGTGTTCTGAAGTTATTTATGAGTTGTTATAAAATATTATATTATTCAAACACAATATTATTTATTTTACAAGACGGCTAAAACTTGCCAATATTGTCAATTATTCATCATATAAACGTAACACACGTAAACACACACAGATATGTATGTGTGTAAACACACACACAAGATAGATAGAAATTTTAATTCTTGACAAGGTGACCCTCTATATCCTTGTTTAAGTCGAGGATAATACCCAATTCAATGAGGGGTTCTGGAGTGTCTTCGGTCTTCTTTTCGTACTCAATTGTCCATGTTACCCTTTGAGGTTCACAAGATACTGCAATAGTAAAATAATTATACATCTTCAACACATCTCCTTCAATGATTTTCCAACGGATTGATTTCTTATGAGGATCGATATCTTCAATAATTTGCTTTGTAAACTTGTTTTGTCCACCTATAATCATTATATAATAAAAATATACAAGAGATGTGTTACTCTTGGTTCAATTGCTCTAACCCTCATGAAAGACTTAAAACATTTACAAAATAATATTTTTATCGTATTTAAATTTTTTCCTCCTTTTCATTCTCATTTTCTTCAAAAATTATTTAATGCTCATGAATATTTGAGTTTTCTACTTTTCATGAATGGAGTTATATTTAAAAATCTCGAAAAAGAAGTGCTAACATTATGGAGGATATGAGAATTATTAGGGAAAATTACAATTTTGATTTTATTATTTATGTTTGGTATAACAAAAGTAATATTCCACGGAAAAAGTCTTTTTCTGTAAAATATATCTTTTAGTAGTTGATTGGTGGAATGATATTACCTAAAACATACAGTATTAAAGACAAATAATAATATTAGGAAATCATAGAATATTTTAATTTGAAGAACCTTTTAAATAACTAAATATTAATATATAATGTCTCAGTGTTAGTTGGAGCATAATAAAATAAAATTTTGAAACTAAGATATTACTTCCCACACAAGTGAAAGAAGTTCTTCTCCTTTCTTAAAGCAAAAGGCATTCCTTGGAATATAAATTGTAGTTGAACATCATTAAAAAACTTTTTCATCAAAATCATTTTCGTGAAAAATAAGTTTTATATTACCAAATTCATCTAAATATAGAAAATTGATGCAAGTAAATCATATTGTGTGACTGATAGAGATCGGGAGAGAAAGAGTTGAAAAATGTGTGTTACCGTCATTATAATTTCAGCTAATAATTGAACCAATTTTTACGATTTCACCTTCATGAATCTCAAATCGATTGAAAGCACGACTTATAGTGGGTACATGATGCGCATTGGTGTGAAAAATATCATGAATCAAGTGTCCTTTACACTTTACTTCTATTGAAGCAATTAACTTACCTTTTAGGCCCATATTTCTTTTTTCTCAGAATGACAGTTATAAGTGGTGAAAAGAAAATGGTGAAAAAATATTGAGAACTAATAATCTTTTATAAGTGAACACTCCATATATTAAACTTTTAGGATTTGGCTGATCACCTCAAGTACCTAATTTCTCCATTTTCCCAAATTTGAAATTTTAACATGTGCCTATTCAATAATCAAGAGGATCAGATTTATTAGATTGACATGTGCTATAATTAGTGGACACTCAATTAATTTTCTTAGGATTTGGTTCACCTTCAGTACCTAAGTTGTGTTAGGTATCAAGAAAAATATTTTCATACAAGTTTTTTTTTTAGGAAAATAAGTGGATCTCTTACTTATTTGTATTTGGTAATAAACAAAAAATATTATCATAAAATGTCTGTATATAATCTAGACAAATAACGTGATGGAGATGAGGGCTACAAGTGGTGGGATAAAGATGAGGTATTGTTGTATTTAAGATGTTTTAATGATCCTCATAAATGTCGGGACCATGTCCCTGACAGAGTTAGTATCGTCTAGGTTAAGAAAGGAGCACAATTGTAAAGCTGTCAGGTCAGGCGGTTGGTGAAGCAAGTCAGTGTACTTCACCAATAGGAGCGGACAAGGTTGTTTGTCCATTGGTCAACAATTCTTCTTAATTGATATATTCAAAGAAACAAACAATTTTATTATTCATTCATTCAAAGTGAACGAGTGAGTCTTTCCAAGAAACCAAGCTTTAAAATACAGATACAACAAGGGACCTGATCAATTGAAGAAGTGTAATCTGAGCGTGTTGTTGTTTTGAATGCTTGTACTGTGCTAAACTTGTAGGATTCGTTTCACTCTTAGAAGAACCGTTTCAAACTCTTGTGTGTAGTGAGTGTAAGAACATTGTTAGAGTTAACTTTGTGTCTTACGGTTTGAAGTCTATATTAATTAGTGTTAGTTAATGTAGTGGGCAATGAATGCATTGCTTTGGCTCAGTAAGTAAAAGGAGTATTACTTAGTGTGAGATTATGAGTTTAGTCTCATTGTTGTAAGTTGATATCTGTATTCACTTTTGCTTGTGATTAGTGAAAGCAGTTGAAAACCCTGTGTGACAGGTCGTGGTTTTACTCCCTTGAGCAAGAAGGTTTTCACGTAAAAATGCTTGTGCCTGTTTACTTTGAGTTATTTATTTTCGGCACTTTTATTCTGTCTAGGGACCTGATACTGTGATCATTGGTGGACTCATACCTTCCAACATGTGTGTTAGAGGGTGGAGAGGAAACAATCAATGTGAAATGTTACTTGCAAACTTTAATTTATTTTCTATACTTTTATTAGAAAAGTCTTTTTATTTATTTTTAACTAACTTACTTTCTTAGTGATAATATTTTTCAATTTTTTCCCTCCATATCAAACACACCAGTATCTCAATTGTTGCAGACTTTATTTTCTCTAAGAAATTCCAAATGATGCATTGTTGACTAATACAAGGTATCAAACATAAATTGAAGCTTTTAAAAATAATAAAAGTGGGCTTTGATTATTATAACAAATGCAATATCTTACATATACTACTGACCATTGAAAATGTATCCATAGAAAGAGATTGACATATACAATATATTTCAAACACAATATTATTTATTTCACACGATAGCTAAAACTTATTAATATTGCCAGTTATTCAACATACAAACACACACACACATATATATATATATATATATATATATATATATATATATATTAATTTTTGAGAAGGTGATCCTCTATATCCTTGTTCAAGTTAAGTATAAGACCCAATTCATTGAGGGGTTCTGGGGTGTCTTCAGTTTTCTTTTCGTACTCAATTGTCCATGTAATCCACTAAGGTTCACAAAATGTTATAATAGTAAAAAAACTATACATCTCCAACACATCTCCTTCAATGAATTTCCAACGGATTAATTTCTTGTGAGGATCGATGGCTTCAATAATTTGTTTGGAATTTTTTTTTTGTCCACCTATAATCATTATATGATAAAAAATACAAGAGATGTTACTCTTAGGTCAACAGCTCAATTCCTCATGAAAGACTTACATATTTACAAAATAATATTTTATCTTATTTAAAAATTTTCCTCGTTTTTCATTCTCATTTGTTTCAAAAATTATTTAAAGCTCATTAATATTTGAATTTTCTATTTTTTTATGAATTAAATTATCTTAAAAAATCTCGAAAAAGAAGAGCTGACATTGTGGAGGTCTGGAGAATATAAGAATTATTAAGAAAAATTATAATTTTGATTTAATTATTTATGTTTGGTAAAAAAAAGTTAATATTCTACGGAAAAAAATCTTTTTCTGCAAAAATATTTTTTAGTATTTAATTGGTGGAATGGTATATCTTCTAAAGCATACATGATTAAAGACTAATAATAATATTAAGAAATGATAGAATATTTTTAATTTGACGAATATTGAGTAACTAAATATTATGAGTAATAAATATTGTCTTAGTGTTAGTTGGAGCAGATGAAATAAATTTTATAATTTAAATTAAGATTTCTTGAAGCAAAAGGCTTCCCTTGGAATATATATGCATGGTAATCAAACATCATATTGTGAGTGTGAGAGAGAAAGAGTTGAAAAATGTGCATTACCCTCGTCATAATTCCAGATAATAATCAAATTAACTTTTACGATTTTATCTTCATAAATCTCAAATTGGTTGATAGAATGACTTATAGTGGGTACATGATGCATATTGGTACGAAGAATATCATGAATCGAGTGTCCTTCACACTTCACTTCTATTGAAGTAATTAACTTCCCTTTTAGACCCATATTTCTTTATTCTCAGAATGACAATTATAAGTTGTGAAAAGAAAATGGTGAAGAAATATTGAGAACTTGTAGTCTTTTATAAGTGAACACTCAATTTATTAAACTGAAAGTCATTTAGTTTGAATTCAAGTTATGATGCAATTAGTTATGATGAGATTAATTATGATGGGATAATTTATGATAAGATTATTTTTTATTGAGTGTTTGATTTGTTGTATTTAAAATAATAAATTTTAAGAATAATTTATTTGTTTACAAAAATGCCCTTCATGAATGTAAAAAGTGATGTATAAAAAAGATTTAAAGAGACATTTTTATCATTTACTTATTTTATCCCGAGATTACTATATCACCCAAGGAAAGGAATAACTTATCCCGATACTAATTCTTAATTCCGGACTTGCCATCCAAACAACAAATTAAATGGTATTATTTGATATTATCCTTCACACCAAACGATTTGGCTGACAACCTCAAGTACCTAATTTCTCCATTCCCGAAATTTGAAATTTTAACATGTGCCTATTCAATATCAAGTTGATCAAATTTATTAGATTGACATGTGCTATAATTTAAGTGGGACATCAATTTTTTATTTTTTTTTTAGGATTTGGCTCACCTATGGTACGTAGGATGGGTTAGATATGAAAGAAAATATTTTCATAATTATATTTTTTTAGGAAAATATGCGGGTCTTTTATTTTTTGTGTTTGATATATAAGTAAAAAAATATTATCGTAAAAATAATTTTATATAATCTAAATAAATAATAGTTTATTTGTCTGAATTTATGTGACACTTTTTAGATTTTAAGATTTAAATAAGTCTATATTTGACCGTAAATTTATCATATATCTTTAATTATTTTGAATTGTCAATTATTATGACTGATAATACTTTTTATATAGTTTACAAATATATAAATTTCATTTCAAAAAATTTGAAGATTCATAATTAAATTTCTAGTCAAACTTAAATTGTTGACTCTCGAAAAATGAAAAGTGCAACATAAATTGGGACAATTAATACTCCCTCCATCCCTAATTACTTGTCTACTTTTGAATTGACACACTTATTAAGAAATTAATTAATGACATAGTAAGTTTACCATTTTACCCTTATTAATTATGAATTGGATGAAAAATTCTGTATTTTTCAAAGTAATTAGTCATTTAATTGAGGGTATAATAGGTAAAAAAATTTATTCTTTTTTGATTTGTCAAAATGAACAAGTAATTAGAGATAACTATAAAAGAAAAATGGACAAGTAATTAGGGGAGTATGAAATATCACTAATAAATTGAATAAATATTTTTTTTTAAAAAGGTATCTACGTGTGCAGTTAGGCACCACGTGTCTTACGGGCCCACCTCTGCATCCTCTAGAACGGAAAGTTTTATCTCACTTCACTTGGCTCTCCGGCCCAGGACTTTTTACAGAAATCCATTTTCCGGCGAACTTCGGAAATGCCGGCGGCAACTCTACTATGCACTAAGACTTTCATATACGGAAATCAATCTGTTATCCATGGCAGACAGGAGTATGATTCTGCATTTGGCCGAAATGTAAAATTGTCCGAGACAAGTTCACGGTTAGGGTTGAGGCTTAAAGTGAAAAAGAGTATACAATTAGGTCGCCGGAGACCGGTGTTTACCACTAGAGCTGGTGATGGCGGTCGTGGTGGCGGAGGAGTGGATTCAATTATTGAAAGGGATGATAAATTGAGGAAATTAACACAGGCTATACTGTGGACCGCAGAAGGCGTTTATGTATTGTGGCTCTTTTTACTTCCTTATGCACCTGTATGTAATTCATCTCTCCCATTTCATATTACAGTATTTCTTCCGTTTTGAAATAATTGTCATATTTAGCTTGTTTTCGCGAGTCAAATTGACTAATTTTTGAAGTTAAGTGTGACATCAATATGTGTGGTTTATAATGCCAAAAATGAATAAAAAGTATTTAGACTGACGCACGGATAGCTTACTATTGAAAATATTTTAATATATAATGCAGGGAGATCCTGTGTGGGCAATTAGTTCAGAAACAGTCAATGATTTGGTTGGTCTCTCCCTCAATTTCTTCTTCATCCTGCCTCTTCTGAATGCTGGTATGTTGAAATCTCTTTAGTAACTTAGACCAGATTAGTTTTACGCAAAAAATTTACTAATTAGCCTGCACTCCTTTCTGGTCAATGTATGATAATTTTGTTGCTTCCTTTTTAGCAATGGGTGGCATAATTTGGCACTCATAGCAGTGTAGTCAAAGGCGTGCTTAAGTCCTGAAGCGAGACTCAAAATGTGTTGAGCGCTTCGCCTCACTTAATGTGTGGCTCAGTGTCGTCATCAAGGTTTTAAGACATACTGTTCCTTGTCAATGAGCCTCTTTCTTCTTCGGAAGAGGCGACACTAAACCATTGATATTTCACTTTATCATTAAAAAATCAGTTTTTTTTCTTCATATATTTGTCATTCATATGCGCGCTTTTAATTACTAGTCTTGGGCTAATATATATATATATATATTTGTATTTCTTTTTGCCTTGTCCTTTTTTACATTAAAGCCCACACTTTGTTTGTGCTTTGCGCTAACCCCAACAGACTTTAGAGTATTTTTGGGCTTGTTGCTTTTGATATTAATGACTCATAGTCAATTAGCTTCGTTCTTGAACATATACTCCCTCCGTTTCAATTTGTTTGTCCTACTTTTCTTTTTAGAGCGTTTCAAAAAGAATGTCTCTTTCCTTTTTAAACACTTCTTAATTCCAACTTTCCACATGACATGTTTTAAACCACGAGATTAAAAAGCCAATTGGTACGTTTGACGTATCTTTAATTTTAGATTACAAGATTCAGAAGTCTAACTTTTTTAAACTCCGTGCCAAATCAAAATAGTACAAACAAACTGAAACGGAGGGATTATTATTTTCTTTATATTTGCTGGTGTAATTTCTGATTCTGATCAACTGCTCAACTTCCCTTTGGTTTAGTCAATAGTAAACCTGTTTTATCATCCACATTTCTCAATATTGAAACATATCCCAACCAGAAATGTTTGATTGTTAAACAATGACTGTGTCTTGGCCCTCCACCATAATTGGTTGTTCTTTCAAAGGTCGATTTAATCAGGTGTTCTATTTCAACTTTCACATCTTCTTAATTTGTTTGCTTGTGCCAGTATGCAGACCATTCTTTTTCTAGTCTAGAGACATGACTTCAAGGACCCTTTCTCCATACACTGGCAATGTGGAATTTATGATTTTCCACCGCATGTCAACTTGATCACTTGCTTTAGATGCTTAAAATTTTGCTGATTAAGCAGTTACTTATATACGTTCAGTTCAGAGGTTTCATTTCAATTTTCCATCTGTCTCTTACCATAAATTTGATTTTGAACTTTAAACAACGAATCGTTTGGCAGAGTAGGGGGCATCCACTTGATAGAGGCACCAGTGCTTCATCCAGTAAGTACTTTGTAAAATACAAATTTATTCATTGCGTGGATCTTATTTTTGACATTCCGCTCTGATTTTTATTCCAGATGTCTGAAGGACTGTTTAATTTTGTAATTGGCTGGACGTTCATGTTTGCTCCTTTACTGTTCAGTGATCGTAAGAGAGACAGATTCAAGGGATCACTAGATCTTCTCTGGGGCTTTCAAATGTTCCTCACAAACAGTATGCACTTGTCTCAAATACTTACTTTTGATTGTGCAACGTTATGGATGTTAGTGTCCTCCATCCCGATGGAACTCTCAGTGAGTGTCCTGTCAAAAAATAGGATGGCAAATGGTATCCGTATATTAATGATTTCCTGATTATACTGGAGTTGCTTCGATTAGAATTGCTTGGTAGCTGACATGAACACTCTATTAGTGACTAGGAGCTAGCACTGAATGAGAAAGAATCAGGTGGTTAAGATGGCATAACTTTTAACTATTTGCATTTACTTTTTCTAAAGCTTCTCTTATTCGAGTTATTCTGCCACTGATTTTTTTGTCCATTGTTAGTGGATCATCTTTTTTCTTTTGCTGGTTTCGATTTCTGGCTCTCTCAAGCATAACTCCATCCTTTACTGTAAATAGTTTTTGGTTTGACAAGAGACTTGTTAATGAGCCTTTTGGAATTCGATGCAGCATTTTTAATTCCATACATGGCTATTCGACTAAATAAGGGTGACTCAGAGTACCCTCCAAGAGCAACCTCTCAACTTGGTTCGATCATGACTCGTGGTGCATCTGTTGTTGGACTGGTCGGTGGAGCTGCCTGTTTGCTTTCGACATTTTGGGCCTTTTATGGGAGAGGAGATGGTGATTTTGGGAGTATATCTGATAGATGGGAGTTCTTGCTCAGCTATCTATCCTCTGAAAGACTTGCTTATGCCTTCATCTGGGATATTTGTCTCTACATTATTTTCCAACCTTGGTTGATAGGAGATAACTTGCAAAACATCCAGGAAGATAAGGTTGGAATAGTGAGATATCTCAGATATGTTCCAGTTGTTGGCTTAGTTGCTTACTGCCTTTGTTTGGATCTTGTAGATGAAAACTAGCTAATTTTGCTTCCAGCGGAGACAAAACAAACACTAGGTAGTTCTTTCCATCTGTCCTAGCCTTGGTGGACGGTTCATGTTGCTGGTGGGAGGTGGTAGGCATACCGTGGAATTAGTTGAGGTGCATGAAAGTTGGCTCGAATAATACATTCATAATTTTTTGTTTTTGTTTTGATGACTCAATTCATGTAATTAATACCTATAATTTTCATGTTGAGATGAATCCCATCCTTGTTTACTCACACCAGATTCTCTTTTTCCTAATCTCTTTTTCTTGTCTTTTTTAATTTTGAGAATCTATTATACATAGATAGACACTTTAACTTGAATGTATCTTCTTGAATTCAGACACTTATGGACCGGGGCCTCTTGAACATTTGTTAAGTTTAACCAGCAATTCACATGCTTCATGAACGGTATCGGAACATAAATCTTATATAACGATTAGTAAGATCAACTTTTATACTATCTTCAATGAAAAATTCAACCAATAATCAATATATTTTTTTGTCTTTTGAATCAAAATTTATATTATTTATATATTTATTATTATATATATATATATATATATATATATATATATATATATA
>JAJOOO010022966.1:0-31086 GCA_029582685.1 Solanum piurae | reverse complement strand
AATATATTTTTTCAAAATTATTAAACTTCTCAAGAGTTAGGAAATTGTCACGATTTGTTTTTTGATGCCCAAGATAAAATAATAATTTTATTTATCAATGCTACTTATGTCATTTAGGTTGTCAGGATGTTTGCTTCAAAATAGTTATTACTATATAAAATTACCCCTTTTTTTACTTATTTACTGTTCCTTAATTTTTCAGTATTTTCGATGGAAAAAGTTCATATGACTTGTAATAACGCCAGGGGAAGTTCGTATTAGTTTAATTTTTATTGTAGTCTAAATTCATTTGTTTTTGTTATCAGTTTCTCTTGTCGTGTAGATATATGTTTCTGAATATATTTTTTTCAAAATTATTAAACTTTTCAAGAGTTAGAGAATTATCACGATTTGTTATTTTGATGCTTAAGACAAAAGAATGACTTTATTTATCAATGCTACTTATGTGATTTAGATTGTCCGTAAGTTTGATTAAAATTTGTTATTACTATGTAAATATTGCCCTTTAGTTTTACTAATTTACTAATTCTTTATATTTCAGTATTTTCGACGAAGAAAAGTTTATATTTCAGTATTTATATATGTCACAAATGTATTATCAAGTTTACAAGATCTTCTAACTTCAAAATATATTATTTTAAAAAAAATCAATTTTTTTTCTTTTGATAAAACTCACAAAAATGTGAAAATATGTGAATATATATGAATCATTTAAAAGGTATATGACATCTCCACATGTTCATCTGACATCTAAATAGATTAAGTTGAATACACGTGCAAAGCACCTCTGGTTAGATAACAAGAAAAACATAAAACAAATATCGTCTATAAGGTAATATTAGTTAGATACGACTAATTACATGATTCAACCTCATCAAATTGAAATAAATATGTTCATTATTTCATTTAACTAATAAAATTATTTCATTGACCATCTTTATAGGTTCGTGTGAATAAGAAATATATATAACGATCCACATTGAAAATTCACACAAGAATCTGCAATATTATTTTGTGCAAAGCTTATTATTCAAATCTTTGCTTAAATTTTCTGAATTGATAATTACGTGCAACGCACGTGTATAAAATCTAGTATATATCCCTTCCGGCTATGGTATGGGGAAGGGGTGGTGAGATCTACTCATTGATTTTATATTAGATGATATATATATATATATATATATATATATATATATATATATATATACATGAGAATAGTTTGCTATATGGTTAATCCAAGTGGTAAGCTATTGAAAAGCCACTTGGCAATTTTAAAGTTAATAAATATTATAATAAAAAGATTTAATTAAATCATTAAAAGTAATAGAATTAGAAAATACATTAGACTTTTAAAAATAATTTTTTTCATTATCTTTAAAATAGAAACTCACATGTAGAAGAGATCTAAATTAACTTTTACAGTTTCATAAACTTATCATTTTCACATGTTATAAAATAAATTTGAATACATTCAATTTAATATCAAACTAAAAATAAAAATATAAAAATATTAATAATAATAGTAATATTAATGGTCACAACCCAAAAATGGATGTGATGGCACTCGTCTTATCCCACAAAGACAAGTCAACCTAAAACCCAGATATCACAAAAATGCGGAAGTAAGACAGATTGAAATATCAAAATATCATAAGTGCGAATAACTAAGTCAACTTAATAAAACCATTTAAACCTGGTCACGTGTACAAGCCTCTAAAGTATTACAATTGAATCGAAAGAAAGATACAAGTCTCATATGACATTGTTTCTAGAATAGAACAAGATCATAAATATAAGTAAGAAGGTCTGCTGAGATGGCAAACAACTACCTCACAAATATCCACAAGAATCCTTGGAAAAGAAGATAATTGAAAGTATCACGAAGATCGGGGGTCGTAACCTACAAAAATGTAGAAGCAAGGGGTGAGTACCAAACCACACGGTACTCAAAAAGTAAACTTCTAAACACAAGCTAAGGGAATAAAATACAGGTACTCCTTACACCTTAACCGAACCTCCACAACTACAACCTGTATAAAAATCAGTCTAACCTAATAGTTCACAATTTACATAGCCCACAGCTCAACAACAACAATCTAACAATTACATATTCTCAACAACAATCTCAGTACTCATCAATCACAAGTTCCACAGAAAGGCACTCACAAGATCAGCAACACACAAGATCAAGTTCACCAATGATAAAGATGTGCAAGACAATGAAATGCAAT
Organism: Solanum piurae; assembly: GCA_029582685.1. Taxonomy (NCBI): domain Eukaryota; kingdom Viridiplantae; phylum Streptophyta; class Magnoliopsida; order Solanales; family Solanaceae; genus Solanum; species Solanum piurae. Next base: position 28,855 of record JAJOOO010022966.1, on the reverse strand, counting down.
GTCAAGTATATAGTGATGTATGTTTGACCTAATGATACACACTCGCTGTATATCAGTCCGAGATCCATAGGGGACATATTTGTAGGATATACTAGCTTTCAGGTAGGAGTAGAAATAGAAAAGGGGATAGAAAAAGGTTCTAAGAGTTGTTCAGGGTTGAATCCAAACTTCACAACAACATAAGGAGTCACAAAAAACAAGGTAACATTAGGATCTAACAAATCATAAACATCAAGGGAGAAAACTTTTAACATACCAGCAACAACATATGGGAATTCTCCTGATCCTGACGAGAGATAAGGCATATAAGCAATTTCGGCTACCATTCGCACTTGAAGTAGTCCCCTTTTGTACATTTCTGCCTACTAGAGCTGATGATGTAGTGTATTGAATTATGTTACCTCTATTGACCTGCCTCATAAAGGGGAAATCCTTGAGCATATGTCATGCCTGACCACAGTTATAATACCCATCCCTACCATAAATAGTCATTGGGATGATTCCTACCACACTTGTTGCAAACATGGTAAGGTGAGTACTCTTTGGAAAAACTGTCTTGTGATCGAGAGCCACACTCTTTTCTCCTCTAATCAATTCTAGGTCTAGGTGTTGATGCACTAGCTAAAGATGGAGACATCCCAAATGACCTCTGCGGAAAGAATGATCGATACCCATTTTCGTTCCTCTGATCACTGCACTCATGGTGTGATGTTCTAGCTCTCTTATTAAAAAATATCTTTCATATCCTTCAACTTATCCTCCGTAACCAGTAGCCTATGAATCACTAGACAGGCTATGTCCATAACCCTAATCAACATCATTGTCTTACCCTTCTTTCTTAGAAGATAGGGGAGTCCCGACACAAAAATGCTCAAGGTTATACTCATGCACGCTCATAGAGTCTTACTTTAAGTTGCGGAACTCTCTGACCTTTGTCTCTATTAACTCTCGAAAAAGAAGCATCCCATGAAGCATCTTCAAACGCATCCCAACACAGAGGTGGTGTATTTTCACCCCTAGTCTTCTTCCACTAATCAAACCATATATCTTTGAAACATCCTTAAGTTGGTAAATGATTCCATCTCCACACTCTCTACATCACGAACATAAATCACTTGAAAGATCTTCTAAACCTTATCAACAAAACTTTGTGGATCCTCATGAAGCTTAAAACCTAGGAACTTAGATGGATTCATCCTAAGATATTTATGAATCCTTTAAGTGTTTGGCACACATTGACGTCCAACCTGAGTTGTAACAACCTGAGTCAAATATGGATGAATATCGAAACCAAACATTAGTAACATCATCATTTGGTTCCTGAACAGCAAGTTCGGGACCCCTTGGTTCGATAGGAACTTGTGGCACTTGGGAGTTTTCATCTTTCCAAATAGAACATCATTTGTTCCTAATTTGCGTTATATGAATAATCACTCTTTGTGGAGGCATGAGCTGAAACACTAATAAGCACAAATTAGAAAAGGTGAATATAGTTAAACTATATCGCACGAACGATATTATGAAAAAAGGAAAATATTTCATCAACATCCTGTAGCCTCTCCATTATAAGTGTGGTACACTTCACACCCATAAAAAAAACTCTACTAGATGCGAATTTTTAGACATTTTAGACACTTAAACCTAATACTCTGATACCAAGTTTATCACGACCCCAGTCTACACCTTAGGTGTGATTGACACTCAAGATTACGAATACCCCAAGAGAACCCTTGGTACTAGCATGTTGCTAATGAACTGATAGGGCATTTTATGAAAATACAAAGGGAAGTTGAAACTTAGTTGAAAACATGTTCTAAATATAAGTCTTGAGTAATATAATCATGAGATCCATAGAAATTAAAAACTAATGTTAAAATAAAGACTCTATTGTCTGGAATGGAAGCAATAAGTTTGTCAGGACATGGCCCCAGACACCTTAAACCAAATAACAGAACTATGATAAGACTAACTACTAGATAATCCATGTTGTCCCTGAATGAGGAGGACTCACCAACTACTTACTGAAAAATTACAACTTGTCTAGCCACAAGTCTGAGAATGAATGCCTGAATCTACATCATAAAATGATGCAGCATAGAGAGAAACATGTGGTCAATACGTGGAATGCTTAGTGAATGATATATCAAAATCAGTGTGTAAATACCACATCATACAAAATCTTAATGATGATAGAAGTACATAAAATTATTAGTAACTTTACTGGGGAGTTTCTTACCATCAACATAAATCATGTGAGCAACATGGAGTCCAACAACTAATTCAGTTGGGTGGACTTTCCTATACATTTCCAGGGTATAGAACCTACCTATCTAATATGGATTCAATAATTAAGCCTCAAAGGGCTAAAGGAGTTGACTGACAAAGTATCATACTCAAATCCTATGGTTGCACATAGTCATAGGACTTGGGTTTTCCAAAACTGCATCCTCAACTAAATAAGCCTCCTAGAACAACATACTTTATGATATGCTCATAATTAGGTAAAGTAGTTATATGTATAAATAAGGTGTGAGATAAAGCTCAAATCTTTCTAAAATCATATGATAAAATCTATTTCTAAAACATATCTTTCAAATCAAGTTCATAGCTTGAACCATGAGAAACTTTATATAATATGCACATCTTCTGATTTCTCAAAATAATTCCCATAATAGCATAACGACTATAAAATCGTGTCTTGAAATATAAGCCTCATAAATTATAAACAATATCATGTCAAGAACCAATAAGGATGACAATGAACAACATATTAGGTATGAAAGAAAGTGAAATATTCAAGAATCCATAGTCATGAATATATAGTTCAAGAAATCATGTAATTCGGGTTACAATTATGCTGAATTTGAAAGTGGGTTTGATAATCTAAACTATGGAATTAACTTCATAAAAATTGAGAAGTTTTGGACATGAAGATGAAAGTAATTCCTCATTGAAGGCTTACATACCTTAAAGTCTATTCAAATCTTAATAAAGAATTCTAACTTGATGACAAATGATCAAAAAACCCTTTCTTGAGATTCTTGAATTCACTTGTTGGAAATCTTATGGCCAATGATTAAGATTTCTATTAATAATTCAGGATTAGACAATGGAATTTCATTAGAAAGCTTGGAATCATTGGAGAAGGACTTACATTGATGAAGGAGGATGAGAGGAGGAGAGAACACCAGTTTAGGTCTTGAAAGAATAGCCAAGGAATAAAAAGAAACAGATTAAAACCGACTTAAAAGGGGTTTTCGTTGTTTCCATGTGCTGAACGAAGTTCCCTTCGTACTTGGCATTGTGTGAATCACACAATACCAAGTGTGAATCGTACTTTCTTCCATTGAGCAACTAAAATTGTGCGGATTCAAGTGCATTTCGCACTTGGCATTGTGTGAATCGCACAATGTGAGGTGTGGGCCACACTTGATGTTAGTGAGTTAGTCATATTGCCACCTCTTTATAAAATCATCATAACGTTTTACTCTAAAATAAAATTCAAGATAGGTTGGCGAAGTTGGAAAGACGAATCAAAGATATTTAATTTAATAGGTTAAGGGACACATAATTCTTTATATACAAGAAACATGGTCGTTTGAATTTTACCCTTACATAAACTCATGCGAAAAACTTAGCCGGTAGGAAAGGATTGAACTTGACTTAGTGCTAAAGGTTCCCTATGACCCTAATTCACAAATACTACACCTAAAACACTTAGTAGAGGACCTTAACACATATTTAAAAATTAGAAACTATCGGGTTGCATATGGAGAAGGTTCAGATCTATGTTTAGAAGTTGGGGGTGTAACAATTACATCGTTAGAGCAAATGGTAAGGTCTTGATTCAATTGAGATGCGTGAATGAGATAAGTTGTGTGGTGAACATTTAGGTAAATGTGCTTGAGGAAATGATGCTCCTACTTTCAATTGAAAAATGTTTATTTAAATGAGAAATAATTTCAAAGAAATGACGTGTTTCTTATGAACATGGCATTACCAATTGAGATTTTTGTTTGTGTATAGAGTCTTTTATTTTGAGATTGCTTTTTTTTTTATTTGATTTTGGAAATCCTATGTGCAACCTTTATATCATAATCAGTCCAGTCAATTCAATGCTTAATAAATATTTTTCTTGAGGACAAGTAATAATTAAAGTTAGGAGGTTTGATAAGTTGGTATTTTATCAACTTATTTACTTCTTAAGAATGAGTTATTTCCTTGTTTTAATGCTATTTGAAGAAATTTTATGTCGTTATTCTATTGTATGCAAGCATTTATTGAACATTAAAAATAGTAAATAATTAAAACTGAAAAACAACTTGTTAAATATCAATTTAGAGCATGTGTGCCACGAAATAGAACATGTAATAATGCAAGTGCAACGCAAAATTTGGAGAAATCTTGGTTGCCTACATGTGTGCCACAAGTTGGCATCTATGTCTCGGAAATTCTAGGACAGAAGGACTTGAGAAAAAAATGGTATAAGAGTGTTAGTGCACTTGCGTGCCATAAGTCTTAACATGTGACACGCATGTGCCAGCGCAAATAAGTTGATGAAAATTCAAAGGGAAAATCACCCATGAAAAACTGTTGTACTTTAAAGCTTTCAAGGTCATTTTGGAGATTTGCAAATAGAGAAAAATTATTCTTTCTCAATTGGATATTGTGCATCGTAGAAAATTAAGTAGTGAATAGAGTCATGGGCGGAGCTACCCTTGCCCAGGGGTGTCAAGCGACACCCCTGCGTCGGAAAATTACGTTGTATAGGTAAGTTAAATTTTAATTTTATTCCTATATATATTGTAGTTGACACTCTTTAACACAAGATGAAGAATTAGCTTAGTGGTTGAGGGGCAGTAGAATTTCTCTTGAATCTTCATTTTTGTTCTTTGCTGAGTCACTGCCTTCGCTGTGACTTTTCGTCGGCCGTCGCCAAACGATTGTGATAATGTAATTATTTTTTTCTTTCATTAGTAAAATTCTTTTTTTTATTTTTATGTGTACTTACTACTTTGTATTTTGACACCCCTCAATGTAAATCTTGGCTCCGCCACTGAATAGAGTACACTTGATATTACATTCTTAATTTCTTTTTTGAATATAAAAACACCATTGTTTCTAAATCTCAAACTTGAAATTGATTATATTTTATCATGATTAATGTAATTGGGGAATTCAAAATTTGTATTATTTTATTTATTTTATTATGAGTAGTAAAAATTTCTTCTAAAAGTGTGTGTGCGCATGATGAGTGTTTAGATTTGATTGAGTAGAGACTAATTATTCTTAAAATTAATTATAATGCATGAATCTATTATTGTCTTTAAATTTTAATTCAAAAAATAATGTTTGCAAAACTTTAATTGAGCTCTCTAATTAATTTTACTTTTGCTTGAGAAAAAAGAAGTGAGATTGAGTAAGACTTCAATGGTGAGGAATTGAGGTTCTAATCAAAGGATTAGAGTTAGAAGTAGTCTAAATCGGATGGGATCCTCATTTAAGGGATTGAGCTAGAAATAGTTTATACCCGTTCAAGCTAATGTTTGATTATTTTAAATTATTTTGGGATTCGAAACACAAAACAAACACATTAATTGGGTTAAAAAATATTGAATGTAGTTCAAGACAAATGTTATCCATGTGATAATTCATTCTAAGATAGTTAGCCAAGACTTATCAAATTGACACCCCATCGAATGCACACCTCTAATCTTGATAAATCAACATTTGTGTTATATTTGCTATTGAAATATGAATTGATCACTTGTTACAAATAAAAACTCCAAATTTACATTCATTGTTAATGCAATATACATGCTCTTGTGAGTTAAGAAACAAATCTTGCTAAATTCTTACTTCAATCCACGCGTGATTCGACCCCCACTCATAGTTGAATAATTATTTTACAAATGATCGTAGTCGCTTTCTTAATTGTAAAGTTGTCTTCGACATTATAATATATAAATATTACGATGGGCTAAGGATATGATTATATAAATTTCAGGCTAAAACACTAAGGGATGACCCAAAATATATATTAAAAAATAAAGTGAAGTATCTCAAACTGAAAAACAATTATACATGCTGAAAGACTAGAGTCCGCTGAACAGGACATGCACCACACATTGAACTTCGTACCTCAGCTAATGATGATTGAGAGTTTGGAGAGAAAATTTGATGCAATGATTTTTCAATGCACAAAGAAGAAGACAAAGAGGCAAGATGGACTCTGAGGTGCAAATCCTCTCCTCTAATGGTCCTCACGTCGCATACACCTATTTTACAAATTCATAGTTTATCAAGTTAAAGCAGAGCCAAATCGAAATTATGATTTCAATTCTACTATTATAAATAGGTTATGATGACGATGTTTTTAAGGTTACACACTACCATAAGAAGTTAGGCACTATCGTTAGAATAGAGTATTCATCATTCTTTTTTGCAAACTACTTTAGAATTGGTCTTATGGTTAGTTACTACTTTCTTATAAGATTATTATGGAATGAACAAGATGCTTTTGTAAGAGTTGAACAAATCAAAATTTTAGTTTACTTTCTTTCATTTGAATGTTCATTAGTTGTTTAAATTACTTTTATTATTATTCACATCTAGTTATGAGTAGCTAAATCTTATAACTAGGGTAATGAAACTTAAAGTGGGGGTAAATATAATGAAATCTTTTCATTAAAATATTCACATGAAGGGGTAATCATTGTGTATTAAGGTTCTTTCATAAAGCTTTGTTTTTAATAATTATAAATATTAAGAACTCGATCATATTCTGATTAGTGTGACAAAAAAAGCTGAGATTAGGAAAGAGAATCATTGACAAGGATTTAGGGTTACCAATTTCCATCTAATAGTTTGAGCTAGATATAGGATAGATAACCTGAGGCATATGATGAATGCACAAATTAATTCGGCACCCTAGTGTCGGCAAGGAACTAGGGTGAAATTATCTTAATTGGGCCGAGGCTTTAGGAGACCAATAGATTCGTCAGTTTTGCACTGTAAACACGCCTAAATGAGTTGATAGTAAAATATTTGTTTGAATTCTGATATCTAAAAGCCATAACTCTAGTTCGTATTTAATTCTTGATAACAACTACACTAATATAATTAGTTAATAATTCTCCTTTTAACACCTTCAATTAAAATAGTAGCGTCATTAGTTTGAATTTCATTTGCAAATTATAAAGTTCTCTCACTCTTTGTGAGATTCGACCCCAACCTTGGTCGTTTACTATATGTGTCCATGGACTGCTTTATTGTCATTTGAGTGTCATCAAACTCGTATATTTATGATAGTTGAGGTGAAAATATGTCATGCCCTATATTTGATTAAAATAAGATTTATCAACATTCCCTATTTTGTGGATATTATAGTATGCACATGCATTTACGTGAGATCGATTATGAATAAGGATTGTGCATGTGGAGATCATCCGTATTGCAATCATTTTATGGTTATGAATTGAACACGTGAAGATCGTCCGTGCAAATAATTAATTAATTTTTTGATAATGCGTTGATATCGTCCGCACGAGCACGTAAATACCATCCGTGCTGGTATATGGAACTCTCTAGTCCTCCAAGGATCCCAATTATCAAACAGAGAAAGTGGATGTATGTCACTTTTTGTCAGTACGGTGCATTCTCATATTGATTTGATGTTAAATTATATATTAAGATGGTTATGGTACTGTTTGACTTGATACATCTGATACAACAATTGTGATATTATTAGTGGTCTAACTGATAGTTTTAAAAAAAATACTTGTTTTAATTTTCATAATGAGGTGATTTATTTTATAACATAATTATACTAGTGAAAAAAAATGAAAATATTTCTCATTATTGCGTCTAGAAAGGGTTAGTAATCAAAGTTAGCTAAGTACACATGTTTTTCATACCCACTCTATACTTGCTACATCATTTTGCTTACAGAAACTGAGTCGAGCGACGATATGGGACCATTTAAAACTTAATTCAGACAATATACATCTTAGAAATGAAGTTGCACAAATACAGATCAGAAAATATGGCTTTTAGACAAAAACCAATGAAGACTAAATCTATCATCACATTTCAAGTCATAGCTAAATTAAACCAAATACAATGATATACAAACATGAAGAGCAATGTCCCATTCCCATGATAGTTTGTGAAGATCAAACCAATGCTTTAACATTGCAATTTTCTGACAGAATAATATCCTACAATCAGACGTAACAGAATATATAGAATTGGGAAAATGATAAACAAAAATGAAAAAACAGGAAAGAGGTCACCCACATAGCATTCCCTAAAACTACCACAGCATACAAGCACAAAACAAACCTGAACTGTAAAACCTTACAGAGACCGATATAGCCACCATGACCGTTGAACATGTAGTAATAAGACAAATAAACAGAGCAGGCAAACTTATAAGAAGTGATCTTATTGAAAAATAAAAATATATATACAGAAGACGTTCCCTGACCTGTATTTCTAAATCCAAAGTACAGTGCTTCTACGATACTATGACTAGGGTACTGGTTGACCATGTACAAAAAGATCTTTACAGTCAAAGTCATCAACTTATACGAACAAAACCCTTTCTCCTCCAAGGGTTCACTCAAAAATGTAGCAGTACACAAGTATCCCAAAGAATATGCAGCCCTAATTACGGACTTCAAAGTCACACAACCCACATGTAACTGGTGGTAGACAACAAGGTTTCTCCAGTGAAAGGTAATAAACAGGAATATACATCAAAAGAAGCTTCAAACCATCATATTCAAGTCTGACAAATCATCCATTGGAATCTCAAGACCCAAGAAGTCATGATCTTGTAATCCGTCATCATCAATGTTCAACCATGAGCCTATGTCCTGTCCCTGACCACCAAGATCGTCAGGGTCACCTAAAACATCCATTCCTGGAAGTTGCAGGCCGGATAAGTCAATGGGATCCTCTAGTTCCTCCAGGTTACAATCAGTCCTATCATTTCCAGTGCCGGTGGCACTTGTACCACTTGATTTAGCTGTTGAAGATCCTGGCAATTTAGGCTCCGACATCCTGCCAAAAAGCCCATTGACAGAGGTGGATAACTGAGCAGTTTTCTGCTTAGCTTTTGTCTTGGGCTTTCTTTCTCCCTTGACATTGGAAGAGGCAAGTCGACCAATTTTGGTTGTTCCATTGCGGGATAATGCCTCTGTGCCACTTCCTTTTCCTTCTTGGTCTCTCTCACTTCTCTTCCCTTTTGCACTGCTTAAAAGTGAACCACCTATGCCTGAAGAAATACCAATGGTAGTACCAAGAACATCATCCAACTCCCTCCGCTTGACCCTACTTACTTCAGAAGGTAAATTGACTTCAAAGGATATGTCCTGGTTCAGCGATGGGCTCTGCTGTGCACCCAAAGCTGTAAAAGAGACATCACAAAATTATACGACGCATTTTAAGAGAGTGTTATACTAATTAACACACCTTGCTTCAGCATTAATAAATACCTGAAACTCTAGCTTCACCTGAACAGCCGGATGTGCTGATATAAGATTTTCCAGCTTCACCATCAGTGTTCGAATCTGTTTGTCCATCACTAAGGCGGGATATCGCAGAAAGGAATATATCCTTGTACAAAGGCTCACTGAAACAACTCTTTCTTGTCTCCTCAAATTCTTGGCATCGATGGAAAGTTCGCTTGACAAAAGCTAAGGCAGCTTGCTTGGCCATTTTCCCACTAGCACTCTTCATCCCATGAACATTTGGACCCCAACAGCTCTGTCGAGGCAGAATCATTTCAGTTCAACAACTTCAAGATTCAAATTACATGATTTAAAAATACAGTATCATGCTTCACACAGTCCTGAAGTGCAGTACAGCAATATGTACAATAATGTATATATCTATCAACAATGATACTATTAGCAGCAAAGTTACTTGCTGTCTACATAACTATTTGAAGAACAAGAATGAAGGAAATACAAATATAAGCAGAAAGGCGATGAAAACTCTGGTGGGCTCTTCTGCAAAGACACAGATCGAGCACATTGACAGAATATCAACTTGCACAAGAATAATACATGTAGGGCACAAGAAGTTACAAGTATTAAAATTATAACTTCAACTTCCTGATTTCGCTTTGGGGATCAAAACTAGATGAACATGGCAATCAGCTTTAGTCTTAACACAAGTTGAAAAGTAAAGACATAAGTTTAAAAGAAATCCTACACGAAATGATTATGAAAAATGTACTTCTAAAGCAAGGGGAAACTTGCAACTGATACAAGTTGGCGTAAAAGCTGTATAAATAAGTTACTGAAGCTACCATTACACAGTAACAGTTCAAGCTTTTTATCCGGAGAGACAATAAAAGAAGAAGATCAGCAAGGCTCGAAATAGAAAACTATTGTCTTGGTAATAATAGTTTGACCATATTTCACATGACGGAATCTTGATTTATCATTCAGCAATATGAAATGAAAGTTCACACCATAAACAAATTGCAATATATCTGAACTCTGGTCCCTCAAAGTAGAGATAAGTAGTAAGCTACATTTCATCCCTTTCTCCAAGGATGTAAATCTAAAATTTAAGAACAAATATTGCTTAGAAGCTTCAAATTACCATGTATTTTTCGTATGTCATTGCAACCAGTTTATCAAGAGCACGCTGTTCGAACTCCCTATAAGACAAATAATTTGAAGTTGTGACAACAATGAATAGTATTAAGCAACTGTCAAGGTTAGGCATCTGAAAGAAGCATAAATTGTGTACTTCTCTTGAAACTCTCTCATCTTTGTAGATGAATTTAGCAGTTTCCCGAGCATCCTTTTCTTCTTAGGAACCTGCAGAGTAAGCAATCACATGAGTGAGGCTCCCAATAGAAAAACCAATTGCTTGAAAAAGTTATAACAATAAAGGAGATCTAGCCCCTATTTGTTTTAGTTAAAATTAAGATGTCCAATTTTGAACTTGTATGATCATTATGAAGTTCTCTAATAGTAAATAATTAAGATTTCTTGTTCTCTTAGTGTTTGAATTGATTTTTTTCTTTTGGCTGAGTAAGTAATCTTATTAAGATTGGAAACAACTCCCGTATACAAAAAACATACCAATAGGTCGAGAATCTACATCAAATACGAAAGAGACCCAATCACCAATACAAATTGGAATCATAAGGGTGCACCAGAAGCAATCAAAACAAAAAGATATTACTCAAATGTACAAAATCATGTTCAATCCTCTCAAACATTCTTCTATTTCTCTCCCTCCATATGACCCACATAAGAGCTAGAAATCAAACCACATGATTTATCTTTGTTTAAAATCTATATAAATAATAATTAAAATATTGGCAAAATACATAGGTAGGCCCTTCAAGTTACCGGTTAGACATTTAAGTTAAGCCTATGACCTATTGAACACTTGATCTATGCTCAAAATGCGCCTATTTAACACAAGTTGAAGTGTGTATTTCACTTTTCATTGACCAGACAAGTGCAACCAATGAAAATAAGACAATTCAAAAAGAAACTTCAAATTAAAAAAATTAGGGGAGAGGAGTTAACGGGAAAACAATTCCAGCAGGAGGTGACCTGAGCCGTTTCATGGAAAATCGAAGCAGCTCGGTAACAAACAATCCCCAAGTCAAGATTTGAGAGTTACGAAGGAATGTTGCCGGAACAACAGAGATTGACAAGGTCTTCATCGTGTTGTCTAAAGAGGGAAGAGCTGCCAGAGGATCCATGCGTGCAGTTACATGAAATGAAATGGAAATGGAAGGAACCTAGGGTGGAAAGACAATGATCTACGTCGAGAAAGAAACGCTCACCTTCTCTTCGATCCCAGACGTTGTGAGAGGCACAATCAGTAAAGAACCAAATGAAATCAAGGTAATAAGCACTGGAGATGAAGAGGGTAGAAGAAATGACGTTGGTTAGGTATAGAAGGAAGGAAGGGCACCTGAAGCTATTTGAGGGTGGTCTTCAATATGGTGATGCTGGGGTCTCGAAGGGACATCCACGTGGAGAAATATTCATCAAAGAATAGAAGCAGATGAGTTGGATTGAAAATGGTCAGAAATTGATATTCTGGTGAAACTTTTTTTTTCCAATATTTACGTGCTCAGGTTCATGTGTGAGACATGCCCCCTGCCATGTCACAAATGGGTGTTCAACAGACATTTTAAGCACCAATCAGGTGTTCAATAGGTCATAAGCTTCGTTTAAGAGTCTGAATGAAAAATCTGACATGGTGCTGTAAGAACTTTGTTTAAGGTCCTCTAAAATATTATATCCACAACATATTAGAGAAACATTAATTTACATGGTGCTGTAAGGATTTTGTTCGATGAAGCACACCTGGCAGTAGGGGGGTTTGGGGGGGAGTGACAATGAAGGTGGTTCATTTTGGAGGCTAACAGTGGAGGTGCTTGACGCTGGTGGGTGTGCAGTGCACCTGGCGATGGTTATTGTACAATGGTGGTTGTGTGGTATAAACTGGTGGTGAGAGCCGTTTAGATTAAGCATGAACTTTTAGATTAAGCAAGTCACCTTCACATGAACTTTTAGATTAAGCATCTTACTCTGTACAAGATTAGACTTGGATGAAACAGACCTATTAAGAGCAAATGAGTGCTTGTAACAGAAGAACTGAAAAAATAAAAACAAATGCACTTAGAGCCCGTTTGGATTGGCTTAAAAAAATTTTAAGTTAAAAATAAAAATTCAAACAGAAATGACTTTTAAGTCAAAATATAAAAAGTAGGGGGAGACCTAATTTTGGTTTTTGACTTATTTAAGTCATTTTAAACTTATTTTAAGTCATTTTTCACCTTGTCAAACACTTCCTAACTTATTTTAAGTCATTTTTGACTTATTTTAAATTTCTTTTTTATATTTGTCAAACACTTCCAGAAGTCAAACACCTACTTAAAAGTAGGTTTGACCAACTTTTAAGCCAATCCAAACACCCTCTCAGTGGGGTAAGATTGATTCAAATTCAGGACTCTATTAAGTGGAAACAAACTGCCTTATATCATTAAATCTGATTGCAACAAATAAGATAAAGCACAAATGTAAATATAGAACACAGAAGCTGATAGTCAAAAATATTCTATGAAGTTCAACTACAAACGCCTAATCGCTCATGAAAAATATAGATAGAGACAACCAAGATTCACGCTTATATGTTATAACATCCAACCTCATAAGAGGAGGAATCATTCAATCCCTTCTCATTTAGGATGATGACAGGATGCATGAAGTTGAAAAGCAAACTCATTGTCAGCCCACCAGTTAACTCAACGAATCAAGGGGAGCAAAAAGAAATGCAAGGCAGACAGTGACAGGCAGAGGAAGAGAGATTCTTCTTTAGTTTATCCAAAAAACAAATTAAAAAAAAAAGAAGAAAGATTCTTCTAAGGTACAGAATTCTAAAAAGTACCAACCATTTCCTGGTGTTCCTCTCGCAATTTACTGATCTCTGCACTGATCTCTTCATTTCCAGACTCAGCTAAATCAGACTACATGGAAAATAAGGAATCAGCAAAACAAGGAACAGTGAACTCTGAGAAGATATAGCACAAAGTACACACCACTAATCCAACATACTGAAATTCCACCAACCTACCTGCAGGTCCGGATATACTCCGATACAGTGGATCTCCAGGAGAAGTCGCTCATGAATTGACATCTCATCATACTGATACTCAGAACAAACAAAGCCAGGCACTGTTCGGTGTTCTGGAAGTAGACCATTTTGGGACTGATCATAGCTTGAAAAATTCCCCACTTCTAAGGTGGATGTAACGTTATCAGCCTTAATGTAGTCCAAGTTATCAACGAAACACCCATTGGCATCTATCCTGAATCCATTAGAAGCACAGTATTGGGACATGTCACTGCTATATAACATCTGTGCACAGGAGGTATCGGATTCTGTATCCATCTCCATTTCAAATCCAGATCGATAAACATTGGAGTTAAGGGACTCCTTTCCATTGCAATAAAGCTCTTCAGGTACAAAAGCAGCCATCATCCTTTGGTACAAGGAAATGCTCTCGGGTTTACTTTTTCCAGAGGCTACATGTTCTGAGGTAAGATCAAAACTCTGTGTTTCATTTGTCTGTCCCCCAACATCATTCAACCCAAAACCACTAATTAAACCAGCATCAGCATCAAAAGGCACAGAGGCTGGTGCTGCTAGATCAGTCTCATGATTTACCTGTTAAGAAAAGAACAATAAAGATTAATATATCGGAAAAAGTTATCTGTAGAGGGAAGGCATTAGTTTTATATTAAGCAACCATGGCATTGTTTTACAGTATTAAACGGTTTGCATAATATAACATACTTTTTATTGATCAAGTAAAATTCACGAGTCCTACTATGTAACTGTTTTTTTCTTTTTTGACTGAGAAATCTGTGGGGCAAGTCAACCTTGAAGACCAACTGCAGCCTTCAAAACCTGGTGAATTAGTTCGCATGGTGTGGGGCTATGTTACTTTATATAGGTCAATTTCAAGTATACACTGATAACTAACTGCAAGACAATATGGAGGAACCTATCACATGTTGCACAAAATAAACTGCAAGCTTGTGCACACGTTCATCACCCAAACAAAAGAAAAAGGAAACATGTGATTTCACATTGAAGAAACATATATTTGCACACACATAAAAAAATAGTAATGGGGACAAAGAAGCTTCTAGCAAGATTCTTGTCTTGGTCACTCTCCCCTCCAGGAACAATTTCCCAAACTCTACAATGTTCCTACCAACCCCTATGCGGTGATTTCGAACTTCAGACCTTACAAGGTTGGGACATGACATTCAGGAAAAACTGCAATGTTTGGTATCTAGAGGGGGTATGTTCTCTCTTATAACTTCTGAGCAACTCCTCCAACTCAGGTCAAGAGTGGACTATCTCTTGTGGATGGGACAATCTAATTGTCAATGGAACATTCCAATCATACTACTCAATCTTAGTGTAGAAGTGAGTGACTATCTCATCTGAAAGTTTAAGTTATGAGGCATAAACCAAGAACCTCTACCTGCTCTAATACCATGAAAATAAATAGATCTTGAGTTTTCACACAACCCCAAAAGCTAGTTGATGAAGTGAGAATCGCCCAAACCATATAAAGAGAGCACAACCATTCCCCAACCAGTATGGAACTTACCACTCCTCCGCATCCCCAACACTGGGACAAACAATAACAAGGGTTGATCTAGCTCGGTGTTGTCAAAAGTGCGCTTAAGCCCTGAAGCGAGGATCAAACGTGTTGAGAGCATCGCGTTGCTTAATGCACGCTTCAGCTCATCATCAAGGTTCTAAGACATACTTTTCCTTGCTAATGAGTCTCTTCTGAAGAGGCAACACTAAAGAATTAATATTTCACTTTATCATAAATTTTTTTCCAATTTTTGTGTACATATAATTGACATTCATGATTATTATTATTAATCTTGGAGTAAACATATATTTTTATGATTTTTCTCTCTTTGCGCCTTTTTTCATTAAAACCCACGCATTATTGCCCCAACGAACCTTACAGATTTTTTGACAGGCCCCTCTTTTCTTATTCAACTTCTTATATTTATGCCTGATGACAAAAGATTGCTAGAAGACCTGAACTTCATTGCTTATCCAGTTTTATTTTGAGTATTAAAAGGAATACCAAATGAGAAGATGGACGTATACTACTATCCTTCTTTCTCTGCTATTACAAAAAAGACTACTATAGCTGTATAATATGAATAGAATACAGTACAGGGAAAAAATAATTGTCACAAGATATAACAACAAAACCAGCCACCACTTGACTCAACAGAGAAAAGTAATATGGAGTGGGGTGAGAAGAAGAAAAGTATATATCTCTATGGAACTAACATGCATATGTGATAAGAACTACATAAAGGACTTCCAGATTTCTTTGTTTCCTCCACCGAAAGTTATGCATGCAAATAGTCATACCAACAATTTCCAGTTCGCATAGCAGCACCCAAAAAAAATACTATTGATGTGTTAAACAATTGGCATGGCAGGAAGACAATCTTGCCATTAATTATCTCACCATTACAATGCCCAAAAGAGTTCCTCATATATTCATAAGTATATTAATATACACGAGTTTGAAAAAAGAAGATGAGTTGCCCATATGCTCATAAGTAGATTAATACACAAGTTTAACAAAGAAGACTTTTCACCTGTTGCCTCAGAAAGGCTGTGTCTATTTCAGATATAAAACGAAAAAGTGGCTCCATTTGCTTCCAGAATGAGTTCGAAAGGGCTTGAGCTGCAATAGAAATAGGATCACTAAGTAAGATTTTTTTAAAAATCAACCAATCAATAAATAAGTTAATAACAGCAGGTTCAATTAGTGACACAAAGATAGATCCTTTCACAGAAAAGCATGGTGGCTGATGGTGTACCAGTGTTGGCAACAGCACTTGCAGCAGCCAGTAGCTCTTCATGGCCATCATCTGAATATATAACAATAATAGAAATCAACAAAAAAGAAGATAGTCATTCAGCACCTATAATAATCAAGCCTACATTGCTTCTACATTACCTAGAAAATCCACTGCAGCATCCATCATTGCATGCTTCTGTCGTTTATAAGCCCTACGATCAGAGAGCTTTCTTGTAGGTGGTCTGCCTCCCTTGCTGCAGAAGTAGTTGCATAAAATCAAGAACAGTTACTCTATTGCACTAAAAGGTAGCAGAAAAGGCATACCAGCCATCACATTGAAAATGAGTGAATGTTCAACCTTTCTGTCTTATCCAGAGAATGTCTAGAGGTTCTAAGTTGTTTTGCAGTTCCAACATTGCCAAGCTTTTCAGCCATCAACGGCATTAGGGACCTAGCAGATGTAAAACCTCTCCCACTCCGCCCTTGCCTGCGAATACCATCTCCAAAGTCTTCTCCACTTGCAACCTTACTTTTCCTTGGCGGTAGAAGCAATGTTGACATCTTTTGTACATTCCCAGCTTTCTCATCCACTTCATCAGATCTCTTGCTCTTGTCTTTAGACTTGATTTCAGTAGCTCCTGATTCCTCAGTTTCAGATACAGCAGGAGAGAAGAGATCACTTTTTAACTTTTGTTGGGGGGAAGAGCTAGACAAACGCCTCTCATTACGCAGAACATCGCTTGTGCTATCCAGGGTGGAGATTTCATCATTATTGGGAACAATGGGAAAATTGTTCCTTCTTGCGGGTCGAGAAATCTTTTGGGGCCTTTGGCTGGCCCATTGAGCAACAGGTGGTGATGAGGACCTTGTAGAAGGGTTGCGCTTTCGATTACCTTCCCCAACAGCAGATGGAAGTTTGTTTGTGCAATGAGAGATTTCCCAATCATTAGCAGCAGCTGCCCGCTGAACCGGAGGAGACAATTTTGGTGCAACACCTGAACCTGATCGTGGAGCCCTAGTAGCAGAATTCAATTTTGTGCTCGATGTAGGGCTAGGTGATGTAAATTCTTCACGAGTAGCAGCTTTCATTGTACTGGATGAATAAAATAGATAAAACGTATGAGGAAAGTAAGAATAGGAGGAAAAGAATACCTAAAGAGAGAGATCACCATACTTGTTGACTGTTCTGAGATTCACCCTTTCTTTATTTGAACCAAGAGGACGATCTCTTCTATCTGGGAGATGAGGATGGCTATCTTGGTCAACCTTAGACAAGGCAGAACGCATGCCTAAGGTAACTTGCTGTGTTGCAACATCAGTTTTTCCAACACCTCCAGGAGTAACCCCAGGTCTACTTGAACACAACAAAGATCAGCTCAAAATAAAAGAAGTGTTCTCTAAACATAACAAAAGAATTACATTTTAACTATTTATTATGCATTCACAAAAATGATCCTGAATCTCAAAGGAAAAGAAGATTTAAATGGGAATCAACTGATTATTGTGTATCCCTGAAGTAACATATTTGCTCACATCCAATTATAACCCTTCTTTTTTCAATCTGTAGATAGTTATGATTTTTCCTATTACATCTCCGACAAAAAAGATACTTTCTTCTATAAACTCACCAAATTTGTCCGACTGAATTGAATACCTCCTAGTAAGATAACCAAATTGACTTTCTAAAAGTACTCCCTCTGTTTCAAAAAGAATGACCTAGTTTCCTTTTTAGTTTGTTCCAAAAAGAATTACCCCTTTCCTTTTTTGGAAACACTTTAACTTCAACTTTCCACGTGGCATGTTTAAGGCCACAAGATTAAAGGGCATTTTGGTACATTTGACATAACTTTAATTTAGAACCACATGATTAAAAAAAAAAAAAGTCTTCTTTCTTTTCTTAAACTCCGTTGCAAGTCAAACTAGGCCATTCTTTTTGAAACAAAGGGAGTATATTTTCGTGACCTTGTTGTTCAATACTTTGCTGGCAACTAAATAGCATGTACAACATTCAAAATTCACCATCTATACATCTCCAACTGAAGCCTAAGAATCTTCAATTTCTTCAACATCAATACCAAATAGAATACGATGCATGATGTGACACAATCATGTCCGAAATGGAAAAGTTACTTGTCATAACTTGTTAAAGAAACTTCGAGGATCAATATGGTTATGCCTCTACCATAAAGCTGGCAGTTCCATGCATGTGTTAATTTTATACAAATCAATGACTTCTTTAATCAAAACAAAACTAAGGTGAAATTGAAGAAAATGGAATACATTGTAAATAGAAATTTCTATGTCCCTCCTTTCCTTTTATCTCCTTCCAAGATTCTCCTCTCAATCAATATTTTCTCCTCAAGTTCTCCACACAATTTAGGTTTTGTAACTCTATTTATAAACATTTGAATTACTTTAGCCACTCATATCCATCCTGGATTCACGAATCTTATAAATTAGATCATGAAGGATCCAAACTCTAGATTTGCACTCGTATCAAACACCAGCACCCGCGTACGAGCAACATAAATGCGAATACTAAATAATTCTACTAAATAAGGAGAAAATGAGAAGGAGACTAACCCCCTGCCTCTCCTACATAAAAGTAGGACAACACTCCGCTACCTACTTCTGTGATTCTCGACCTCCAAACCTTCCTACCTAGGGCCATACAAAAAAAGTACCATTTTCATACTAGTCATTCTCACTAGTTCATATGGCCCACAAGCACACCTCGAGACTTATTGTCTAATTATGTGAATGGAACAATAAAAGACTCCATAAAGCAACTAAAATAACCATAACATATTATATCAAATCAAGGCCTACCATTACCCCAAAAGCAAAAGATAGGAAGGGGAAGAAGTTTCAATTTTACTTACCATTGAAGGACTTCAATTTTTACTTAAGAGGAGTGTCCGGATACCACTACTTTTCTGGACCTACGCACTTAGTATAATTAGTTACTGAGAGGTAGTTGTTGAGATGAAAAGCACTTCCCAACTTATATCAAACATAGCATAGAAAAGTAGCCTATAAAAATAACCACAAGTAGCTTGAGGACGTCTACATAATCCTGGAAAGAAATAGAAGAAATGACACAAAAACTTGAACACATGCTTTCGTCTGATTTTAAATTCAACATTGACAGTTGAAGCACTACCTGAAGCCGTGGGTATCAGTAAATCTTGATCTGCTATCACTAGGAAGTCGTGGCTGCACTCCTTGCTTTGGTTCCCTGTGGCCATCAATAGGTTTTGACGTCAAGGAACTAGTAGCATCTGGTTTAATTCCAGAACGCTTCTTTTTCATCCTCGACTTCTCCCAACCCTCTACAGCAACAGATGGAGTATGATCTTCTCCCTGACTTATGCTACCATTTGGAAACCTCAGTAACTCCCTATCTCTATCTATGTTCCCATCCGGCCTTGTGGGAGTGTTTACCCGTACATCAGGCTACAATCAAAAACAACAAATCTGTCAGTTTTGAGAATGTTATGCCACGTCCAAGCATAAACTCGAATGAATGAATGGATTTAGGTGAGGAAGCATGTAACCTAGCAAAAGATTAGCATCAAGTAAGGAAAGCGCAATATATCATATATATTATGGGAAAAAGATATGTTTACAGGATACTTCAACAGCAAGTATCTGTGTGGTTGCATATATGTTTGGACAAAAAGGAACTATTTGAAACACTTCCTAGTAAACTCTGGCATCTCTTTCCACGAACACACAAAAAAAGTTTTAGCAAGGAAGAAAGATTCTACATCAATGCTCAACAATATAAAACTACCATTTTTTCCTGAGACAAGTATCCAACCACATCAGTTCATTTGTTAGTGTTAACCAGCAATTTAGCAAAAAAAAGGAAAAAAGAAGATCCAATCTTAACGCTCAACAATATCAAGGCTTCATTAGGTAGTTACTGTGTTAACCCACATTTAGCTGATCTTACCCAGTCAAGGAGCAAAATTAAGGAAGCTAATCTTCTAAATGAGTCAGTCCTCTAGCTTACTCAGCAATACTATTGCAGGAACAGGAGAAACACAGAAGATTGCAAAGAGAAATCTCAACCGAAGGCTGGCAATGACAAAATACCTCTTTTTGATGAGGTAATGTAAATTAAATACCCCAAAAGTAGGTACAAAAGGATACAAAGAAATTACGAACGAACCCTCATATCCGCCATAGACGTTCGAGTTCGTTTGCTTGGAACAGCAGTTTTAACCCTTTCTTCAGACTTTTGTTGTTCAAACTCATAACCACTGGGAGAAGAATGACCCTGTATACTTGTTTTACCAATGCCTGACCCTGAAACTGATCGATCACTTGGAAAAAATGTCATGGGTCGGTCATTTGATAAGGCATCAGACCGAGATCTCTTCCTTGACGGAATGCTTGGAAAGCATTTGTTGAGCACAGATAAAGATTCGGTGAATATCTTTACACGTTCCCTGATATTTCAAGGATTTATATGAGTACAATATCTCTGAAGAACCTCATTCCAAGTTGACTAGGAAAAGCATATAAGAGAAGAAGACAGTATCCAAATAAGTACCTAGCTTTAGTGCAGCTTTCACGAAGACCAGTCTTGAGGCGTCTGGCCTCCTCCACAGAGGGAGAAGGGAGCAGTTTGGCTTTAGAAGACACCAAAGGAGAATCCTCCACTGGGACTCCTAAGGTTAAACTGGTAAGGCGCTTGAAATCAATAATCCGATTAAGCTTGTGGTCGGTAACCATAGCTTTTGGATCAAAACGTAAGCACTGGAAAAAGTTGAGTGCATCTGTACGTGTTACTGTTGAAGTAGTTGTTGTCATGTTTGGAATTGGAAGAGAAGATAAGATTGGATTGTCCATGTTGTCACGGAACCGATCCAATGAAGCAGTAGGTGCACGCTGACTAGAGGCGTACAGTGGCCTATCTGGACTAGTAGAATATAGATCAAATTTGGTAGATGCTGCTGACATTGCATCAATTTGCTGACACTCTTTGTGTAACCCACCCAGAGAAGAGAGCTGTGCATGACACTATGCTCATGAAACCCAACTCAATCTCCTAATAAATGTGTGGGGAGGATACCATCATGAAACCCACTCCACAAAAGTAATAAAATTTCGAGTTCAGAGGAGCTATGTTGTTGAACTTGTATAATTTTCTTTTAATAGACTGCAGTTACTCATACTTTTTCTTCACAGCATTCATCAAGTGGCAGACTCAAATTCAACCTTAATTCTGCTTTCCACTTTCAAATAAATAAATAAATATAAACTGTGATCAAAGACCCACACTACTTAGTTACTTCATGTCATGCTCCTACACTTTAACTTGAACAAAAAATATTACATATGCTTTACCTGGAAACTTTAACTGTAACAAACAACCGCCTTGGATAGGAAAAATCTGAAATTAACATAAAAAATTAAAGTAACTCAGGGTTCAATTAGGGTTTTAAAAAGTTCGATTTTTATTTTTTGTATTGTAATTAATAATAAAAATCAAACAAAAGGAATACCGTACACATTCAAAATCAAAATGAATATCTGAGATATGCATGAATGAAATGAATAGAGAAAATTGATTACAGGAAGGTCGAAAGAGTCGTTGATCGGTGAAAGGAAGCCTCCCCGGTCACTGGATCTGTTCACCCGCTTTTTACTTAAGCCCAATAATGAACTTTATCTATTTTGGGCCTCCAGCCCATTTTTTATTTGGAAATACATTCATTACAATATCTACTCATACATTCAAATAATTTAATTAATTACCTATTATGTATTCCACTATTTATTATTAATCATATACCAATACACAAATCACATACCACTCTTTAAAAATGGAGTCCTACCACTTAATTATCTATCTAAAATAGAGTCCTACCGACTTAATTATTCATTCACTCTAAATCAATACACACTCTAATTATGTACCACATTTGAAATCGGATACATCACTCCTAAAATATAGCCTAAAATAAATTCATACCCATTTAATTATCTCCCTAAAATGGAGTCCTGCCAATTAATTATCTATCTAAAATAGAGTACTATCTGCTTAATTATCTCCCTAGTTTATTCCTTCACTCCAAATCAGTACACACGTTCTGACTCTAACGATTCTTACAGTAGCAGCAATAACCATGGCCGACAAGTTTCAATTCTTCAACGCCATGGCCGGCAGAACGTCCCCTCATTAGTTTGGTTGAATTTTTATATGAGACGATAGAGACAAAGGTGAGAGAAGTAGAGACGGTCTTATAGAAGCAAGCCGACAAGTTTCAATCCGTCAACGACATGACCAACATAACGCCCCTTGTTGGTTTGATCGAATTTTTGTCTGGAGACGACGGTATTTGATAACGGAGAGAAGAGAGATGAAGGGAAGCGGATGAGAGACGGTAGTCAAAATATGTATCTAACAAAATATACACATGTTGTTAAAATGCCCCTTCGCAGATTTGGTGAAGTTTTCACCTGAGACGGCGATCTCTAGCCGGAGAGGGGAGAGGAGGAAAAACGGTGATCAAAATATGTATCTGATACAATATACACATGTGCTAATTAAGAGCTCAAGTAAATGATAAAGTGTATATAATCTAAGTTACGATCATATGTATTTATGAAAACCGATGCTTGAAAAAATGGGAAAAATAGAATTTCAGGGAAGAACATGTGATTTACTCCTAAATTGATGTGTTTCAATTATATTTCATACTTAGATACACATAAGACGTATTTGCTTATATGTATCCGAGATACGTAAATTTAGACGTAGTAGATACATGTATCTGAAAATCAAAATATGGTAGGATTGTAATATCGAAAAATCACAGGAAGATAGGTAATTAGCTCCTAAACTAGTTGGACTTGTGTTGTTTGCTCAATCACTTTTTAAGCTACTAATTACGATGTAGCCACATGTACAAAAGTAACTACTTCAAATTTAGCCAATTCATAAGGATTTAGACGAAATAATCTCGAACTAGCATTTGGCCATGAACTTTTTTTTTTGAAATTGAACTTCTCTAGAAATCAACTTTTTAGAATTCTCAAGAATTTTAAAAACATCAAAAATGTGTTTTCACTTTTTTCACTCCAAATTACTCACAAAAAATAAAATAAAAATTCTAATTTGTATTGAAAAATTTACTTTTTTCAAGTTTTACTATAAAACATAGCCAAAGACTGACTAAACCTACCTTCTTACACGCAAAATTTCACATGTTGCCTAGAATATGTTGCTTCTATGTTGTGCTAAAATCATTTGACTAGTAATAATCATCATAAGTGTAGTTATTCAACATATCTCTATAAAATGTAATGCATAAAATAGATGCATGAATTTATTCTGAGATTCCACTTGGACATCTTAATTGGGCCCCACATCATTTGAACCTTCCAAAAGACTTTTACTATATTATTTAGACGCAAAATTAATATGCAACAAAACACAAAAGGTGAATACAATACACGTCAAGATAAGAAATAAAATGAAGACACGTGAATTTTAATTAAATATACATAAGAAAGTATTTTACAAAAAAACATTATTCTTTGTTTCATGTTCTCAGGCCTTAACTATAACTATATCTTTTTTATATAAAAAAAAGAGAAGTAAAACCCCCAATCACTACCCCATCTTTTTTTTCTCCTTCTCAACTCTTCCTCTTCTTCAAACATTCTTTCTCCGTATCTTTATATAAAAAAATTTTGTATTTCAAATGATTTTTTTACGAAACTCCATTAATTTTGACAAAGTTTACATAAATTTGATTATTAAATTTAATATCAAAGTGAAATGAAAAGTTGAGTCTTAATCTTTTCAATAAAACTTACAAATTTTTTTCATATCCAAATAAAGTTATCGACCAAGTTCAGGGGTATTTTCAACACTTCTCTAAAAGTTATAGTGGAAGAGAAAAGAGAATCGAATTTTCAAAGCATTCTTCATTCCATAACATTAATTTTTACATTGACTTTCTTGCACTTTCAGAAATTTATATTTTCATTAAAAATACCATGAAGGTCACTTATGCACATTAGAATTTGGACAATTAAAAAATTAAAATGTCTAAAACTAAAAAAAAGTATGCAGTTAGTAAAGAAAATTATACAGTGAGTATGTAAGATGACACTAAACACAATCATAAAATAAAGTAAAATAAATGAAAGACATATCAAAATCAGTGTATAAATGTCATATGTAAATTGCTTTCAGAATATAAAGGGAATCTATTCCTGAAATTCTGAACTGAAAATATTGCTCAGGTATTATATCTATAAAATCATGATGATGATACACGTATATAAAATTAATAATATTTTTACCTAGAAGTTTCTTACAGCCGACAAACACCACTTGAGAACATGATGTCGAACTTACGATTCAGTTGGAAGGGCTTCTCTATACCTTGTCAGGGTATAGAACATGCCTGCCTAATATGGATCCACTACCTGAACCTCAAAGGGATAAAGGAGTTGATTGACAAGGCAACATACTAAAGTCCTACGGTGACATTATGGAATTTAGATTTTTCAAATTCGCGTCCTCTCGGTGTTAAATAATTGAAATTAGGTACTATTTATCTAAATAAAGTGTGAGACTAAACTCAAATCTGTAAGACAAAGCTCACATTCTTCTTTCTAAAGTCATATGCTGAAATTTCTTTCTAAAATATATCTTCCAAATCTTGGTCATAGCTTAAATCATGAGAAAACTTCTAAAATATGCATATCTTGTACTTCATTTTTATACTTATTAAGATTTTTCATTGCCATTCCTTATAAAATAGTTTTGGACAAGAATTTTTTTATGATTCATGATGCTTATATTTCAAATCAAGAGTTTAGAGTCTTTTTGTTATTTTAAAAAACCTTCATAAATCATAAACAATATCATGTCCAAACTAATTAATAAGATGACATGGAAAACCTTACTATGTATAAAATTGAAGTAAAATAGGCAAGAATTCATAATCATGATAGTTTAAATAATCATGCAATTCGGGTCATACATATGATGAATTTGAAATTGGTTTTGAAAACCCTAATTATGAAACTAAATTCATGAAAATTGAGAAGTTTTGAACATGAGAATATAAGGAATTCCTCATTGAAGTCATACATACATTAGTGACAAAACTTGATGAAGAATCCTTAAAGAGTACCCTAAGATTTTGGATGGGAATCTTGAACTTGGAAAAATGGAGAGATCACTTTCTTGATGTTCTTGAGTTTTAGAAGAAGGAGAATTAGGTATTTGCGGGAGCTACAATGCATATCAGGAGGTTATTAGGCTATCAAATAGACTTGGGGAAGTTCATTGAGGGTAAAAGGGCAAGAATACCCCTCTTGAAACGTAAGAAGACTAGGAAAATCAATAAAAATGACCTTTTAATAAATCATGTCGACCAATTCGATGATTTGGAGGCCCCATCACCAAATTTGTGTTGGATTGCCAAAATTAACAACTTTGAATCGCCAAAGTAAAAGTTTTTGAAGATTTTTGGACAATTCTATGCAGTTCGGCGATAAGCCAAACTATTCGGCGATTCGCTGAACTGACAAGCGCCATCGTCAATTTTTCTAGTCTAGACATGTTCTAGTAAAAAGACTATAACTTTCTATTCTGAACTCATATTAACGAACAATCAGTGGAGTTGGAAAGATGACTTATAGACCTTTAATTTGATAGGTGTGGTCTACCTAACTCTTCATATTGTGAGAGATATGGTTACTTAAAGTTGACTCTTGTATGACTCATGGAAAAACTTAATTGGTAGAGAAGTTTTGAACTCAACTTACTGCTAGAGGTCTCTTATGACCCTAAACCACATCAACTACATTTCCTACACCTAGGAATATACCTTAACACACATATACAGATTAAAAATATTTGGGTTCGGGCCTACACACAAAAAAATGATTCTGATCTTTGCTAGAAGTTACGAAGTATTACAATATCTCCCTCTTGGGATCATTCATCCTCGAATGATGGTCGAGCTACGTAACCAACTAAAGCTAACTTTTCTCAACCAAAATCTCTAACAAGATCATTACCTCTTAAAGGGAGACACAAAGGAAGAATATGAACGTAGAAGCTAAAACACTTAGGCACATGATATAAATCTTGAACCTGAAGTAAGAGAAGGGCTACGTTTGGCATTTTCATCTTGAGGAGTGAACAATTGTGGGTATCTAGCTTTCATATTTTTTTCAGCTTTCCAAGTAGCCTCTTCAACAAATTTATTTATCCACAAAACCTTAACTAACACCACCTCCTTAGTTTTCAACTTGCGAATCATCTAGTATCTGAATCAGTACCTCCTCAAAAGATAAACTATCCTTCACCCCAATATCTTTAAAGGAACAATGAGTGATGGAGCGCTAACAAACTTCTTCAACATAGAGATGTGAAACATAGGACACATTGCTTTCAACTCCATATGAATCAGTACCTCCACAAATAATAAACTATCCTTCACCTCAATAGTCTCAAAGGTAACAAAGAGTGATGGATCGTCAACAAATTTCTTCAACATGGAGACGTGAAACATAGGACGCATTGCTGCCAACTCCATAAGAAACTCTAGCTCATAAGCTACTTTCTCAATTCTACTAAAAATATGATAGGGACCAATCTACCGAGGACTACGCTACCCCCTTTTTACCAAACCATATCACCCTCTTCATGGGTGAGACATTCAAGAAGATTCAATCATCAACTTCAAACTCTGAGTCTATTCGCCTCACATCAGAATACGATTTTTGCCAACTTTGAGAAGTTCTATTAACCGCTCTCTAATCAATGTAACTTTCTGCATGGCTTGGTGGACTAAGTCCAGTTTTATCAAAGTAGCCTCACCCACCTCGAACCAACCAATTGGAGAAACTACACCTTCTTTTATATAGTACTTCAAAGAGAGCCATTTAAATACTAGAATGGTAAATTATTATAGGTAAATTCAATAAGAGGTAAGTGATCATCCTAATTATCTTTAAAGTCAATCGCGCAAGCGCTCAACATATATTCTAAAGTTTGAATAGTGCACTTTGCTTGTCCTTCGACTTGTGGATGAAAAGTTGTACTAAGGTCCACATGGGTGTCTAAACCCATCTGGAAAGACTTCCAAAATGAGTAGTGAATTGAGTATCCCTATCCAAGATGATAGATAAGGAAACACCATGAAGCCTGACTTACTTGCGAATATATAATCTGGTGTAATCCTCAGCTGTATATGTATTCTTAACAAGTGATATGCCCAAATTACACCTTCCTAAAGAAGTATAAGCGGTTGTTGTCAAATAAAGAACCTAACAGAGGTTAGGATCGATCCCGCAAGGAATAAGGTCTAGACTTAGGCTAATTTAAACAGATTGTACTTTTAGTCAGATTATTTCCGTAAAATGGGGAGTTTTGTAACACAAAATATTGATTGATGTTAGTAACAAGTAACCAAGTAACATGATTTAATGTTTTGTTAAACCAATAAAAAATAATACTAGGATGTATGTGTTCCCCATAAGTTCTTAACACAATAAGCCTTATAATAGTAACCCTTATCTAGTGTTTAACATGCAAAGTCAGTAAGTTAGGTCTCTCATAAGTGATTGATCGTCCAAATAGGAAATTTCATCACACAACTTGGTTGGTCTATGGGTGTATGCTTTACTAACCCTTACCCTTGACCCCAAACCTCGCATCTTTAGGTTAGGCTATTAGATAGCAAATTATCAACCCTAAATCTCTGTTGTTTAATCTTTTTTCCCATTCATTAATTCCTTGGTCTGGCAAGTAGGAATACAGTGAGTTCTAATGCTCCGCAACGTTAAAAAGCAATCAAAAGAAAGAGATCAATAATACATGCATAAACACTATTCAAGATTACTTAATACATGCATAAACACTATTCAAGAACTTACTTTTAGAGTACATGAAATCTAGAATCTTGAATTGATGAACAAAAACCAATATTAGAAACCACACTACAAGAAATTAGATGCACAAAGTGTTTGAAAATTAATTCTCAAAGCCAAAACCAAAAATATCAAATTGTCTAATGTAACGACCCGAGAGCACCCCCTAGTCGTTACCGGCTTATTCAACCTCGAAGAGGTCTTATACGAGCCCTTAGCATTCATCATGGCATATATCATAGAATAAAATCATGGAAAATTTAAAACTTTTACTTGGAAGTTCAACTTCACTTCATATATGAAAAATAGAATCTAACTTCATCACAATGTACCATCTAGACATAGAAGTATCGAAGATGGGACTTAGCCCTTACATCAATAAGAAGTCTTGAAATAGGAAAGTACAACAATGTCTTTCAACATAAGCAAAAAACTAAACATAGAAGCTAGATCATATGGTCTTGTCCTCGGACTTGAGGACTCACCAACTTGGGGAAGCAACTCCAAGTGTCTTGAGAAGTAAGCTTGAAT